>LD370173.1:18827-36811 GCA_001465055.1 Ptychodera flava
GTGTATCACTGCATCATACTTTAAAATTGTTAAAACAACTTCAATATGTTTGGTGTTTGCCAGAAAAATTTGTAGACTTGTTATCAGTTGCTGTCGTCCAATATTTGACTTCAAATATTATTTGACGACAATTTCCTTTACAGATAAAAAAGCCGCAAGGTTAATTGCCATTTTTCCTTTTCAGCAAAAACGCACGTGGCGTTAAGACCTGCTGATATGACAACATGTCGTGCATCAGTATAATCGTGAAATATACATTAGCTACGCCATATATCGAACATTATTGGCGAGCCGCACGTTGAAAATTTTATTGACCATATGAAAAATGTCTTGCGGTATTATACAGTATCTCATTCAATGCGACGACGCACTTATCGGATGGCATGTACATTGTTAAATGATAACCAGTGACAATGTCAGCAGCTTTTTGAAGTATATTAATTGTGATATTTCCCTTATGTAGAAATGAATTTTTGCTTTTCGCACAAATAAATTATTCACAACAACGGACGGCCGCTGCAAAGTTGACAATTTAATCAATCGTATATTCAATGAGGGAGATTCGATAACGAGTCATAAATACACTTTATTATCGTTAATTGGTGTGAAAACACAAGCAGCTTGTGGAGCATTATTTTGCTATTTGGACCTGTTCTGTTGCAATCATTGAAGCCATTGGAGCATTACATACTTGGCCTTTGGACCAAATGCAACGATTGAATCCTTGTAGGTGTCAACGGTTACAAATAAGGAAAGGTTAAAATCCCCTGGAATATCCAGCTAAGCGGACAGGCGTACATAACCATTTAATTTGTTCTTTCTGAACATAAATTCTGACGCGTGATAAAGTAGGCCATAATTCATAACTTCAGTCCTGTTCTTTTAGCGCTAATTTGTGTTTCTGAATTGTGCGTTTAGGTCCACAATCTATATCATTTGTAGTGTTATGTAGGCCTATACGCCACTGAAATAAACAAAACAATATCTCCTGTTTTATGTACAAAGGGCAGGCGATTTTTAAGTGCCGCATGTTCATGTGGACATATTTCTGGTTCTTTTATACTCAAGTTAGCACCTTTAGACATGTACCGAGATATGTGATTGAAATCTGTTGCAGTCAATATGCCTGTCAATCGAACTGTTGTCAACCATGCAATAAATCTTGTTTAACGCCAAAGGTCGCCACAGAGGTAGACATCCTTCTAACTTCGAAATATTCCGGGCAGTTGTGTTTTCCGTGTAACTATACAACTCATAATTATTACAAGCCTTGTATATATCGAATATCGCGCGCTCCATAGGAATCAATTTTAACTTGTTAATGACGTAGCGGGCAGAATAGTCATCATTTGACAGAAAGACACCCGGAACTATTTTCGACTTGACAACTGCGGGATTTAAAAATGATAAAATTACATGTTTTACAAAGGAATTACTGTTTTTACAAAATTATGCGCAAAGGCATACGGGTGGGCTATTTAAATGATTTGCTATGTTGTCATTGCTAGTTAAATTCCTTGAATTTTGTTCATTTGTTTTGCTCCTCATTCTGCTTCGTAATAAATATTCTCTCGGCTCCAATCCTTTGTAGCGGCGTGTACTTATAAAAAAGATTTGTGTGATAACACCTATCTAATTTGTAAGTTCACAGAGCTAGCCACCCTTGCAGGATGCAGCTGTTCTAGGGGCGCGGTCAAAAGTTCAATGTAGGATAAAAAACTTAATTCCCTTATTTTCCCCCAAACCCCCATACCCCCTTGAAACTTAATCGACTTATATTGAACCTATTGTCAGGCTCTTTCTATGTAAGCGAAGCAAAGGACCAGTCAATTATGGGGTGAAATAAAAAACGACTAAAATAATACTTCATTAACACTGAGAATACATTTTAATTTTGTGGTTTATCCAATGAAAATACAACAATATTAACAACAAACTTGAAGTTTATCGATGAGTGAACAAGAACAATACAAATAAAGTCCAGGTTTCTCCTTTCAGAGGTAAGACAAGAACCATCTCATCTGTGGTTGTAACAGCTGCACACTGCTCATCCAGGAGGACTAACGTCAAGAAAGACAGGCCTACTTCATTTTCAGGACGTTACGCTCTTGTGCAGTCCCCGAAACTGGTCACATCGCATGGCGATCGACATGTAAAATGTCGACACGTGCACAAGAAATGTAGCAAAACATAAATTCCGCACGCAACAGAGGCCAGCTTGCATTGTTTGCGCTAACCAGGGCAGGGACCGTCGTACACAAAACCTTCGTCTGCTGGCTTCAACACGAAAGTGCACATTTCTGCTGTACATTTTTCAAAATATTAATTCCCCCGGCAATTTTTACCTTAGATCGATTTGTCGGATAGAAACTTTTAGGGGTCAAAACCCCCCATCCCCAAACTAAAAGGATTAAATTTTTTATCCGACATCGAACTTTTGGTGCCGCCCCTTACAAATGCAATGAACGAGATTAACAGATTGAGCGTTTTGCACACTTCTTGTATTCTATAGGTTTATCAGTAAATGGCTTTTAAAAATTAACGAGGAAAATGTATTGTGCTGGTATTGATTTGTAGATTTTTCAAATTTAAACTAAAAGACAAAAATCAGATTTTTTTAAATATTCAAATACTAGATGTCGTGAAGAAAATATTTGCCACGAACCAAGACATTGGAATTCGCTTTCATTCAGTCAATGCCAACTGCCTCTCTAAACGGCTGCAATTTATCTTCGTCAGCACTTAGACAGACTGCAGCTGCTAGAATCACTTGTTGGGAGTTCCTGTTCAAGTGATGTGACGATTTGATGTATGCAAATATGTGTCGCTATAATGCATAAATATTTACTTGCTTTGAATTATATGTTCTAACTTGTCATAGTGTATGATAATGCACTATAAAACTCCATGCGAAGTAGTAATAAACCCCACAGTCTTAATATTTATGGCATTTCATTTCCACTTCGTATTGATAATTGATAATTGTTTATTGATTAATAAAATTATCAAACGTCGGAAAATATTTGTGTTGGTGGTGAAATAAAGACGTGTGGTATTAGGTTATTTGCTTTATAATTAACTGGTTCGTGTGACGTTCTTTAAATGTCATTCTATGTGCTTTTCTTTGTGTTCAACCTCATTCTCGTTTTGAATAGGTCAATCTCATGAATCAAGGGCTTTATTGTCCTTTATGCTAATGTAGCGACCAATTCAGACACTAGATCTTCACACCCTGAGAGAAATAAGAAATTATGTTGAGATGTATTGTTCAGTTTAATTATGAATTTATCGAATATCTACACTCTAATTATGAATTCATCGAATATCTACACTATAATGTCGAGAGTTAACAACAACGACGTGTTCTCGGAAGAGACAAAACAGTTGCCCATAGTCTATTAAAATGTAACCATTGATGTTTTTGACCGAAGTTTTAACGCAAAGTGGTGGGACCAATTATTATTAAAACAATAATTGTTCTCTAGATACCTTAAAAGTACAAAGTGACATAAACTCACGTAGGGTAATCACGATTACAGTCACGATATAAGGTATGAAACAAATTCATACAATACGACAGAAAACAAGAAGATTATCTCATACATCATGTTTTTAATGGCGATATTTTGATGTAAAATTTACGAGATCGTACACTACAAAGAGGCTTCAATAAGAAGGATTTTAGAAAATGTAACGCTAAAATCAACGTTTTAAAGTATACAAAATTGACAAATTTGTCTTAACTTGATGAAAAGAAAGTCGGAAATTAAAATACTCAAAAAGTTTTCATTAACTGATTATGAATTTGAGGACAATATATTTACACTTCAAAGAATCTATTTTGTGCAATGTATTTCTACATCGAGATACTGATAATGCATGATTTGTATAAACAAATTCCTAAAGAGTATGTTTAATGTAAATATTTTCTGTGAGATCACCAATTAAAACGTTCGATAACCACGCAGTACACCTATTAATATCATGTTCGGCTATACATGGGAAATTCATGAAAATCTTCAAAGACTATTTGAAATTGGAAATAATTCCACAACCACTTCAACGTAAAGAAATTCAAGAACATTTTAAGTTGTATTAAGATTTTCGATGATAGTTAGTTTTAAAACATATACGTTGGATGAAACCCATTCCAGAAACTTGGTCGATAGCATAGCCAAAATTTAACAGTACTCGGAAAACATGCTCACCATATGTACTTTCTTTTCAGGATAAGACACTCGTTTTTGTTTATTTCTGAATATTAATGCTAATATTTTGTACGCGTGATTGTTTTGAAAATGAACAGCATAAGGATTTCTTCATGAGAAGGACAACGGCTCGCCTAAATGAAGAGTTCATTACGCTGTAGATGATGAAGTTCCAGAAACTGTTTGACGCCACAAAACAGGAGGCCAGTCTATCGATCCAGTCGGGCGTATTATAACCCCTTGATTTACCTGATATGATAGAAAAGAATATTATGCCTCCGTACGGTGCCCATGATATTACGAAAGCAGTTGTTACTGCGATGAATATTTTGACTGCTTTCCAGTTTGCAGCATCTGTGGTGCCATTTCCGGTGGACTGTCCTTGTTCTTGACGGTTTGTTACATGATGGCTGATTGGCTTTACGTGTTTTCTTGCGATTGGTACTATTCGAGCATAGAGCACCATTATAATTCCAAACGGGACGATCTTACACATGATGGCGGTAAGTATCACCAAATTATGGCCACCATAATTTGGGATGCATATATAGGTTTGGAAATGGTAACTGTAAAAGTCACTACCGAGGATTAATGTCAGAGAAATTGAATACGACGCCAGAAAAATCCAACCAGCAAGAGCCATCACCACTGCTCTCTTCTGTGTCATCAGGATGGGATACCGAAGAGGCCATTGTATGGCAAGAAATCTGTCTATAGCAATGAGCATCAAGGACATGGTAGATGCCGTCACAGCTGTGTGATACAAAGCGCCTAACACAACACATACTGGGCGAGCGGAATCGATGAGAGGCTCCTGTGTCACGCAGCCGACAAGAGATGTTAGAAACAGAAACCCCATTAGGAGATCGGCTGTGGCGAGGGAAATGGCGAAACATCGACCTCCGATGGGCAAAATCTTGTCATTTGTCCTGAAAATGGTGATATTCAACATATTACTGATGATAACAAGGACTGCAATGACAAAAATTGGCATCGCCTGTGTGACGATAAGAGTAAGATCAATGTCCCGCTTAACCGTTGTGTTCATATTGCCGCAACTGGGGTTGTTCTCAAGATACTTTGTTTACGGTATTAGCATCATGTAAGTCAAGTAGGAAATTGACAAATATTATAGACTGTGACAGGTTTGGTGAGTGTCGTGTGCAAAGACTATGCATTACTAACTGTCAATTCAATTTCAGTTATAATATATTGTCATCCGAAATGGTTTTCTGATATCTATTTATTTCATGCCTTGATGTGAGTGCAAATTAATGCATTGATCTGAATAGGAACATGCGGGGAGTTGGCGGGTCGTGTGAAGATGTACGGACCAGTTTCCATAGTTACCAGCCCAAAGTAGCCCTTCGACGTCCAGGTAGACGCCGGATGATCGTAAAGCTATGCAACTGTAAATCGGCCAAGCCAAGGGCTTGTTAACCGACAAAAGCGATTCGCTTCACTTGTTGATGAAATAGAAAAATAATAAAATAACACTGGGTACTATTCGATTAACCACTGCCACCAAGAGTTGGTGAGGTAATTCATCAGGTCGGAGTCCCGGCCTCTGGGCGATCCTACTGATTTCTGCCCCGAACTGCCTTGGCAAATATATTGTCAAACTTCACGTACAGTTTTATCTAGACGACGAAATATTAATTAATTTTAAAATAAATTTCTTCAAAATATCAACGTCTCCTCTATTTATTAAACGACAAAAAAACCTGGCCGTAAGCTACAAACGAACACCAGTCTTTGGTGTTTTTTGTTGTGTTTTTGTGTGTTGCTCGTTCGGTTTTTTTCTCGACCACTTGTTTTTGTTCGAATATATACGACCATGATTTTGATTAGCTTCGTCTTACATGTAGTGAGGCTGTCGATGGACTCTTGAACACTGGACTATCCTCAATATGATTTTTTTCATGCATGTCGCCAGCATCATGAATTTGACGACAGTCTACCATGTTTGTCTTTTATGATAATTACTTATTTATCTCTGCGCATGACTTTGGGGTTACGGTATGTATTTTGTCCACCATACCACAGTTCCCCAGCGATAATATATATATATAATCATGACAGTGTTGCTTTTCTCACAGTGACATAAGAATTCAGATTATGCAATCACAGATTCTATCGCGAAAAATCAACTTAAATAAAGGTGTCTAGAGGCGAGAACTACAATCACGTGCAAATAAGTACCCGGTAGTACTGTTTTTGCTATATTGTATTTCAAGGTCAGAGCAGTTTTGATCGGCGTTTGTAAAGAAACACTTTGCGTTGGTCATGTAGTTGCACATATGATTGTCAAATTAGTGATATATACAAATTAGCGATACTTCCAACACAATATTCCTGGCAGCCTTTATTATTATTCGAGGATGGTTTCCGGGTGCTCAGTCACTTTATTCATGAAAATGTTTTCCATTCGAAAGTTAGTGGTCAAAACATCAGTCGCACCGGCTTACAGCCACTCACAACTTTTTATTCATTTCATCGTGAAAAAATTTAACATCAGCTATTAATCACTCAACCCTTGGTATTTTGTAGCTTCAATGACCCTCACAAACAGGAGCAACATTTCACAAGAGGTTGCCGAACCGTCCTATTTTCTATAATCTGACCCTAAATTAGACGAAACATTTTCTTTCGCATTTCCAAAATTACTCGCAAAATTTCTTTTCACAGTTTCTATTGGGGGACCCCGATCACCCTACCAGCGTTTTTGAATGTAGGTTCGCAGGAAACCTATTCGAGGCTCAAGTCAAATGTAGCACGCAAGCACACACGTAAAGGAGCACAGTAGGTAACGACATCGTTCAATTTCACCGTGCGACATCCCGCTACAATTCTTGCTACTTGGACTCTGACCATTCTGATCATTCTCAAAAGTGAAAATTCAAAAATTGATGTTTTGTAATAAGACGATTTACATTTGACATGACCTGCTATGTTAACATCACTGATGTCAAAAAGAGCTTACTGAGCGTGACACACTTATCGGTCTAACACACAGTAAACAACACTAAACACCATGATATGTAACTTTTTAAAAACGCAGGTACAGTCTCTGTAAAACTGCCTGAAAATAGATAAACGGGCATTAAAAGTGATGCATAGGTTTTACTATTCCATTTTATTCTCATAGTGTTTTCGAACAGAATTGTGAAACTAGGTGGAATGTCAAATTTTTCCTCCGTCTCATGTAGGCCTACGGGAAACGGAAACAAACACTGTCATTTGAAGAGCTGCATTTCACAGCGCTAAATCACGTTATGCGATTTAATCCTAGTACTAAAAGCAATGCCATATACGATGTTCAGTTTGACTGGAGCTACGCTGGTATAATTATCGATAAACATGCTCTGAAATGCTCATTATCATATACCTACATTGATGTGCCTGTTTAAAGCTATGGGAGAAAACGCCCTGAGATGCATGCATTTTTTTACGTATCACGCCCCTGCCCAGTGTCCAAATATGGCAATCGCATGCATTTTTGAACTACTTAGATTCTAGTTACTACGCGCGTTACTATCCGCAACCGTTCCATTGGTACACAAAGCCAGCGCGATATTAGGAAATCGTCTGCTCGCTCAGATCGTAGTTGCGCGTGGCGACAATTGAGCTGAGCCGGTGACATCGGCTTATATTTCTAAATTCTAGTGAAATCCTGTGTACACAAAGTGCGTGCCTGTTCAGTGTAAATTACAGTAAATTGACACCACACTTCTGTCCTTCGTACACCTCGATTTCAGCCTGGATTTCTGTTGGTCACGTACCAGTACGCATGTTGCTGTGCGAGTTCTAGAATTCTAAAGCTAAACAATGACGTCATTATATATGTCAATCCGCGACGGAAAGGGGCCATCATTCCATAAGATATATGATAAAACCTTTACGGCCCTGATACGGCTTTTGTGGCCCTCGGTCGTACGGCGTACGGGCCTTCGCACGCTCGGGTCCTTCCGCCGTACGACATCAGGCCGCAAAAGCCGTATCAGGGCCGTAAAGTTTAACTGAAACACGCATTGCAGTTCAGCATTCAGCATATTCAACGCAGCAAATGTTACTTACCTCTGGATCCATACTATTGGCAACACAGTTGTCAACCATCAAGTAAGTCACACGTCGATACAAGCAATGCCGAAGATTGTCGCAAAGGCAGGCATTCTTCTGATTTCGAAATATTTTAATCAGATGCATTTTCAATGTAGATATGTATTTCGTAGGTATTGTGAATATTCTTGAAGGTCTATATGCTGAAAGCGGGAAATAGAAAATTCACAAAATAAAAAATGCTGACACAGTCCCACACCTTCGTTTTGACAGTTATGTTTTCTAGCAGAGGTCCTTCTGTACAATTTCCTGTTTTTAAAAATACATGATATTGCGTTGGAGTGGCTTCATCGCCGATGCATCACTGATACTCTTTAATTTTTTGGCAATGGTCTTGTGGTCTAAGGTAGGAATACTCAGTACTCTATTCGTTCGATGTCCAGATTATTTACATACTTCGAATCAGCTCTGCAACGCCCATTACTTTCTGGTATTTACTGTCGTCCTTACTCTTTAAGTAAGTATGCTCATCGAAAGTGAAAGATAAGCGTTTGCTCAAAATTTCCTTAATGAAACATTCAACCTTATTCTAAACAAATCAATAACGAAAATTTATGATCATCTTGCAAATGTTAGTATTAGAGAAACAAATTTCTAAACACTTGGTGATGTTTCGAAATGGCCGCTATTCCTTATGAAAACTCTCTGGGGAAACACAGTTTTCGATTTCCTCAAAACTAAGAGGATAAAATGTTTTCTTACTTCAGGGGTTTAAGAGTAAATCCCCAAAATGGTAGATCGGAAAATGTCTGTAATGAAATAACCAATACCTCTCACAAAGACGCATTCGACCTCAATAAACTTGAGGTAGGCATCAGGCGTTCTTGATTCCGTCAAATTCTTTTCATGTCTCCACTGTTGGTAAATATTACAAATATGTATCATCACTTCATAGTTTTTAATTCTTAAATCAACTTAAAATATGATAAGCTATTGCCAGAGAACTTTGGAGAATTCTTATCAGTTGCTGTTGTCCACTTTTGTCGAAGTATATGACTTCAAAGATTACTTGACGTCAATTTTCTTTACAGATAAAAATGCCGCAAGGTTAATTGTCATTTACCCTTTGCAACAAAAACGCACGTGGCGTTAAGGCTCAATGATATGACAACGTGTCAGTCATCAGTTATCCTGAAATATACATTAGCTATCCCATAAATCGAACAGTATTGGCGAGCCACACTTCGAAAATTGTATTAACCATCTGGAAAATGTCTTGCGATAACACTATCTCACTCAATTCGACGATGCACGTATCGGATGCTACGTACATTGTCAAATGATAACCAGTGGCAATATCAACAGCTTTTTTAAGTATCTTAATTGTAATGTTTCAATCCTATGGAAATAAATGTTTGCCCTTTGCAAAAAAATAAATTATGAATAACAACGGACGGCCGCTGCAAAGTTGACAATTTTATCAATCGTATATTCCATATGGGTGATTGGATAAAAAGTCATAAATACACGTTATTAACATTAATTAATGTAAAAACACAAGCTGCTTGTGGAGCATTACCTACTTGCCACTTGGACCTGCTGCAATCATTGGAGCCTTCTAGATGTCAACGGTTACAAATAAGGACAGGCATGCATAAAGATTTAATTTCTTTCTGAACGTAAATGTTGACGCGTGATAAAGTAAGAAAGCATCATTTTAAAAGATAAATCCTGTTCTTTATGCGCTTATTTTTGTCATTAATTTGTGCTTTTTGATCCAGAATCCAAATCATTCATAGTGTTATGTAGGCCTATGCGCCATTGATATAAAATACATATCCTATTGTATACACAAAGCATAGGCGCTTTTTTCATATCGCATTATACTCAAGTTAAAACCTTTAGACTTGTACCGAAATGTGTGCCTGACACATATTGCAATCAATTGCTCGGCATATTCACCATATGGATGTCAATTGACTAGATGTTACTACAAATAGATATCAACCATGCAATAAATCTTGTTTAACGCCAAATGTTGCCACAGAGATAGACATCCTTCTAACATAGAAATATTTCGGGTAGTTGTGTTTTCCGTGTAAATGTACATGGCAATAAAGCATATGGTTGTCATTTGTATGGAAATAAAAAATGGAGTGATAACTATGTAAGGGAGACATGTAATAAAAATATTGTAGCCCAAACAAGGGACTTTGTACCTTCGAGGAGGGAGACGTTTTAAACGCGCCCAATTGTACACCTAGCATAGACGATTAATGCGGAGACATAGACAGTTTGGATAGCAAAAAAAGTCGACGTAATGTGTTAATAATCTTTACGGCCCTGATACGGCTTTTGAGGCCGTACAGCGAGTAGAAAGCAAGGTCGATTTCAGTTGATTTCGTCGCTAATTTCGGAACGTCCGTAGGAAAACAGTCGTAACCAAAGCATGCATGTATGATAAAGGGGTTATTACACAAAGTTTGGGCGATACCGCGTCGTATTCTCGTGATGTGTCCGCATTTTGACTCGCTGCTGCGCAACTCGTCATAAATCTGATAAGATGTGTATTATTTATACATGAATATGCTAAATAGTATATAAAATAAATAGTATATTTGACGAAAAAGTCGCCTGTAGCAAACCTTAGTATCTTGAATATCATTTCAGGTTGGAATTTAAGATTTGAATCTACCATAAATTAAACTACATTTTTTTGTAGTTATTGATCCTGACAGAAATACATATTACACAAATCATAATAAACCCAACATTCTTAAATTTTTGTAGCATTTAACATCCACGTCGTATCGGTAATTGATAAAATTTAATGATGATTGTTAAATAAAATCATCAAACGTCGGAAAACACTTTTGCTCACAGAGGTGAAATGAACGCATGTGGTATAAGGTTATTTGCTCTATCATTAACTGGTTCGCGTGACCTTTTAAATAAGTCATTCCATGTGCTTTTCTTTCTGTTCAACCTTAGTCTCTTGTTGAATAGGTCAATCTAATAATCAAGGGATTTCTGGTCCTTTATTCTAATGTAGTGACCTATTCAGACAATAAATCTAATCTACGCACATTGAGAGGCAGAAGAAATTTTATCGAAGATGTGTTGTTCACTTTAATTATGAATTTATCAAACATCTATAGTGTAATTTCGGGAATTCACTGCAACGATGTGTGTGCTGGGAAGAGACAGAACAGCCGCCCGTAGTATATTAAAACGTTACTATTGACTTTCTTGACTGACTTTATAACGCAAAGTGTTGGAACCTACTATTAATACTACAATAATTGTTCTCTAGGTACCTGAAAGGTACAATATGACATTAAACTGGTCCAATCATTTTCATTAAAGCAAGTACATTACCATGTCCATGGGATATCTGAAAAACTGGTAGTTAGTGGTGGTACCAGGTGTCCGGAATTGGTAAGCGTACCCTGCTTGCATGCTACAAGTGACACAAACTCACGTAGGGTAGTCACGACCATAGCTTTTTATCAGTTATGAAAGAAATTCAGAAACTTTCGTGCAATTGCCAATTTACCTTTTCCGTCGAAGGTAATTGAAAAGGTCGTTGCTGTTCAGCCGAACGACTTGTTAAACCAAACCAATTTATTCGATCCACTTCAATCTGCCTACAGAAAATATCATTGTACTGAAACAACACTCCTTCTTGTTCATAACGACACTCTCACTGCATTTGACTCTTAACATATTGTGTTGCTAGTTCTCTTTGATCTATCTGCAGCTTTTGATACAATTGATAACGACATACTTTCACAACGTTTATCAAATCTTGGAATCACATACACCCTTCTTCAATGGCTTCGTTCATATCTCACGGCCAGATGTCAGTCAGTTAAATGGACAAAGATTACTGTCTCAACTGCAGCAATATGAAGTATCTCAGGGCTTTGGTCTTGGACCTCTCTTCTTTGTAATGTACATATCACCACTCGGACAGCTCGGACCTCGAATTTACTTCCCCACGCCTGTTTATTTATGGCATTTCCTGTCGTCCTTAACCTTTAAGGTTGTATGCGCCTCGAAACTGAAAGATAAAATTTTTGCTCAAACTTTTCTCAATGCAACATTCAATCTTACTCTTACCAAATTAAGAATGAAAATCAGGGGTCACAGTGAAAATTAATTACACTAGAGAAACAAATTACTTACCATTAACTGATATTTAAGTTTCAAAATGGCCGGAATTCTCTGTGAAAACTCTGTGGTAAAAATACAATTTTGGATTTTTGAAACTCTAAGATGGTTAAAATGTTTTTCTTACTCCAAGAGCTTTAAAGTGAGCTTCCACAAGTGATAGATCAGAAAATAATTGTAAACATTTGACAGTCCAAATATGTGTTTCCGAGACCCACTCTACCTCAATAAACATGAATAGGAAGAGGGCGTTCTTTATTGCTTCAGTGTCTTATTATTTCTCCAGTGTTGGTAAACATTAATAATGTGTATCACTACATCATACTTTGAAATTAATATTATATAGGACTCAGCCCTTGGTGTCGCGCCAGGCGTTGAGATTAAAAATGATATTTGTATCGATTCATGATTAGTAATCGTGAAGGATAAAATAGAATTAATTGTTACTTTCTATGTACGTTTGTACAAGTATGACCGGTTTACCCTGATGAAAACAGTTCACGTACACGGCGATGTCAGACTCAGTAGATATAGGTTTTCTGTATTATGTGGTCAAAAGTTTTGACATAAATTGGCAATTTTTACCATAATAACTACCTATTGTGTTTAACAAGGGACGTAATTGTGCCATCATTAAGGTTGCAAGAGTAACTGTACCGCCCAACTTCCGATATTGTAAGCTGAAAACCAGCGTTACGTCTGGACGGGCAAATTTTACACCTAGGTGACCTAGTTATTGACACAGAGGACGCTTTTCTAAGATTCAATCCCAGCATTCTTTGCGAACGTTCTCGTTCATATGCACGACAGTTTTCTCTCTTCTTTTATTTTTTAGGCGTGATAGTACCGATATTTTGTATGGGATGGATAATAAAATTACTCGCTAATAAAAAAACATATACTTTATCAATGGCATGTTATAAAATAATAGCAAGAACCTTTCGAATTTACGAGCACTCAAAAAAACATGGCGGCGTCCACGAAAGTAGGGTACACTTCCGGTTACTCGCATAGTATATTATGAATATGCGCATGCGTAGTCAGTAAGCCGCTGGCGCGACCTAAAACATGTTTAGCCATTGCCAGAGAAATTCGAAGACTTGTTATCGGTTACTCTCGTCCATTTTGGTCGAAGTACACAACTAGAACTTATTTGGCGTCAATTTCCTTTACAGATAACATAGCCACAAGGTTTATTCAAGTTCTCATTTTTCCTTTTCAGCAAAAACGCATGTCGCGTTAGATATAATAATGTGTCATGCATCTATAGTCGTAAAATATACATAAGCTATCGCATATATCGAATAGAACTGGAGAGCCACAGTTTGAAAATTTTATTAACCATATAAAAAACGTCTTGCGATATTGTAAAGTATATCATTGAATTTGACGACGCGCTCATCGGGTGCCATTTACATCGTTAAATGATAACTGTACAAGAGACAATGTTAACAGCTTTTTCTCAAAAGACTTTATTGTGATATTTCCCTCTTATAGAAATCAATGTTTGCCTTTTGCGCAAATAAATTATGCATAAGAATGGACGGCAGCTGCAAAGTTGACAATTGAATCAATCGTATATTCTATATGAATGATTTGATAATGAGCCATAAATACACTTTATTAACATTAATTGGTGTAAAATCACAACCACCTGTTGGAGCATTTCATACTTGCCACTTCGTGTCAACGTGTACAAATACAGGACTGGTAAGATCCCTGTGCAATAACAGGCTGGGCGGAAAGGCACGCTTAAGCGTGTAATTTGTTCATTGAAAGTAAATCTTGACGCATGAAAAGTAAGTCGTAATTTTATAAAGCTTAATCCTGTTCTTTTAGCACTAACTTTGTCATTAAATTTTGCGTTTAGACCCACAATCCAAATCCTTCATAGAGCAATGCAGGCCTATGCTCCACTGATGTAGACACTATCATGGAAACGAGCTGCCATCTCCTGTTGTATGTACAAAACATAGATGATAATACCCTTCAAGGTCTATATGCTGAAATCGGAAATTATTATAATATTATATCTGCATACCTGTCATGCCAATCAATGTGTCGTTCTGATTGGACGATAGCAACTCCCAGCAGTGGTAACAACTGGTTTTGGCCTACTACAGTTAAAGCGGACCCTACCGAACAACTAGCATAGAAGTTTAATGCCGGGACATAGAGGGTGTAGACTGCAAAACAGATCGACGTTATGTGCTAATGGAAGTAAACAAATGATTGAATACATGGCCACCATTACAAGAGTGCTGTAAACGATTACATTTATATCGCTTTTAGAACGTCATATTACAGCGTTTGGGTTGCGCTACGCCAAAGCACTTTTTGTCAGCGTCGTCGCTGCCTCTGCCATAGCCATGTATGTGTGAATCCTTGCCACAAGCAATGGTTGGTCCCGGCCTTCGGATGTTCGTTGAACGATGATAGCTCAATATTAGATTCTACTTCCTAATCATCTGTTTTCCGTGCTAAAACTATGGAGGAAACAGCTTTTAACGCCATAAACGCAAATATTTGGTATATGAGCATTTAGCCAATCAATGGCCTTGTAGCTCGTGCTAGATGTTGCGCAATTGTACCGGAATCTCGTGTATACATTTGGCAGGCAAAATTTAGTTGTCCATTTCCAAAATAATCTTATATACTTATATCACGAATTGTGGAAGGATTACTTTGTTTCTTTCTCAATCTTTCTTTCCGAACATAACTTATCATTAAAAAGGTCACGAAAACGATACAAGAAAAGACAAGACTAGAAGACGATGCAAAGAATTTCCGAGTGTATTACCTACTTGTTGAATTCCAAAGTGAGTGATGGCATAGCTCGATATTGGATACATTACTGCTTCAATTTTCAAGATTGCGTGAGTAACGCTTTCTTTAAAAGCAAATATTAATAATGATTCTGGACATTAATGCCAGCGTCAAGAAAAATTTAACAAAACAATGACATTTTCATCAGTTAATATTTAAAAATGTACACAGCACCCATCTCATCGTCAGATACAATAATGGCAACCTGAGATACACTTCATATCGTCACTTTTTTGAAAGTAAAGTAATTACCATATAGTAAATACATTGCTTTTTGCAAAACAACCTTTTGACAATGTTTACTTGTCGGCTGTTTTTGCGGATTCCATTATCTGTCATGATAGGAAACTGAATGATAAATAATGCGTCAGTTAAATTTAAACGACTAACAAGATTAACGGATACAGTGTTTCGATAAGTTTTTTAGTAAATAGCTTTAATAACGAGGGAAATATATTGTGGGGATATTGTTTTGTAGTTCTTATGAAAATAGAAGAAAAAATCAGATTCTACGCGAAGGAAATATTATCCACGAACCAATACAAAGAAATTCGTTTTGATTCAGTCAACCGCCAACTGCTTCTCTACACGAGTGTGATAACTCTTCTTCAACACTAAGATATACTGCAGTTGCTAGAATCAGTAGATAGAAATCCCTGTTGGGATTTCCTGTGCAATTTGTTTGATCTCAGATGGCACATGACGCTTTGCTGTATGCAAATATGTGTCGCTTCAATGCATAACTATGTATCTGCTTTGAATAATATGTTCTAAGTAAAACTTGGCATCGTGTATAATAATACGCTATACATTTCTATGCGAATTCAATTACTATCGAGTAAAATGCGATGAAATGTGTATTATGTATACATGAATATATATATATATATATATATATATATATATATATATATATATATGTGATAAGCAGTGTATTTGACGAAAATGTCGTCTGCAGCAAAACGTAGTACCTTGAATTTCATTTCAGGTCGGAATTTAAGATCTACCATACATTGAACTACATGTAGTTATTATCCTGACAGAAACACATATCATGTGATTCATAGAAAACAATCCTCTTAAACTTCAATGTATTTAACACCCACCTCATAGAGAAAATTGATAAACAAAATCATCAAAAGTCGGAATATTGTTGTTCTCACAGAGATGAAAGAAATATACGTGGTAACAGTCTATTTACTCTATTGTCATATAACCATGCCCATATCGCTTCATCCTATTGACGTTTACCGTAAAATTATATTATAGCCTTGTCAATACCAGTGAATTTTGTAATGTCATACCCCTGATTAGTACTGACAGTTTATCCGATTATCCGGAATTGTGGCCCCACAGTAAGTATAACAAGGCAAGGTTTTGTTTGTAAAGGAATAAAGGGCTGGGCATTTAAAAATGAGGGAATTTATGGGGTAAACCATGAAACACATCAAACGATAAATCTTGATTATGGCGCACAATATCGATCATAATATCTTACAGTACGATTTGTCAAATATTTTGAGTCCTGCCTCATGCACTTGTCTGCTCTCTCTTGCCCGCGCTCAGCAGTCCCGTCCGATAGTATACGCTGCAGTGCGTAGTACCATTTTGTTTACAACATGGCTCACTTTGTTCATTTATATGTGGAACAGGACTCATTACGCTTGCAAACTCCTAGATGATGCTGGTTTGACACATGGCATACTATGTACGTTAGTGGCCATGTAAACGAGGTAAGCGAAAAATATTAAAAAGCTACCCGAGCAAGTCATCAACGGGCAAACAACGCAATATATGGCAGCTGTCATCAACCTTGACCGGTAGCGTCCATTGAAATGACTCCGGAGTCATTCACAGTCTCGGTCCAAGGTCAGCTACGACCAACAATCATGACGACTGGGGGCTTTCTGTTGATCTAACACCTCGGTTACCTAGTTCTGATACACTGGCTGTAATGGTCTACAACTTTTATCATCGGTTTCGACAGTTCCTGATCCTGACGAAGACCCTTCAGTAATATATTTGTCAACCGTGCCTTTCAAGCACCCGTTTACATCGAGTTTTCCTCGTTCGTCAAAATACATTAGCCTACCTCTTCTCAAGAAGCCATCGAAAATTAAATTTATAGACACAATTATTGATGAATTTTAAACATTTGGATAAAATTGTTGAACTCTGTTGATATTGTTTGCTATTCAATACTGTACTACAAGCGACATATTACTGATCGTACCGATCAGCTGATACCATGCAGCTCGCAGATGTACATGCATGAACATTCCGTTTTCATTATGACTGGCATTTCACCATGTTTCAGCTTTTTGAATGGCATGATATTCAAAGGTGATGTTTCAAGTTGAATATAGACGGTAGGGATGCAATTCTGTGTCATTTCCTTCGAAATTTTATCGTTTTTTATTTTCAAATTAAAACATGAAAGTACTGCTCATTTTGTGTGTTGAACGTGCGTGTGCAGTGCAGTGTAGTGGGAAGTGTGTGTAAATGTATACAGTATACAGACTCAGAGACAATCATATCGGCCGATGCTCGCTGGCTTCAAACTCAGTTTAAATTTTTCTTCTCATTCGTTTTCTACATCCACAAATTCACTGGCTTCGCAAAATATAAAATAATTTGAAGCAAGTCATTGTTGGTTGGTCTTTATTCAGTAGTTCTAGGCCATCGGCCCAGCATACTTAACATAGTTAGCATCAATAT
>LD370180.1:0-15232 GCA_001465055.1 Ptychodera flava
GCACGGACATGACCAAACCTATAAGTCCCCCCGGACGGTGTCCGTGGGGACTAATAACCTCAGCTTTGTTTTCTGGATCAAATTTTACTACAAATTGATATTAAGGTAAAGGGCGATAAATTCGGATGCGCACGCGCTTTAGAACGTTTCTGCGCAGATTTAACTCCAGCCTGCCGCAAATGGTTATTTTGTAGCGCATGTATTTAACATCACCTGTCATTGTTGAAATAGCGCTTTTACCTAATTTTTTGACCCAGTCTCTTAGAAATACATGTGAACTATAACCTTGTCATATTTTGACCCCCTAGGAAGCTGGTTTTTATTCAATATTAGCGAAAAATTAACATTTCTCTCCCATTTACATGGCGCATATTACCCACTCACCTGGAGATATTGTAAAAAGTAGCGTGGTGACACCCTTTTATTAAAAGTGTAAACTAAATGGTATTATATCAGGATTTTATTCGCCAAGTTTGGTCAAAATGACACCATTCAAAGCGACAGGAAGAAAGTTCGAAAATTATGTAGTGATATAATTTCGATATCGTCATTTTGTAATCGACACTTATGTTAAAATTTCTTTACAAACATCATGAAAACTATACATTCGATAGATATGGATCTTAAGTCTTGGTATTTATTAAAATTAACTCATTTGCTAAGCGTTTTATAATTGCTTTCTTTAGTTTAAGTGAATATCATTTTTATTTATTTCTAACGACGCCATTTTATCGTCCGTTTCCATGGAAACGAGCGTGGTGACCCCCATTATTTATTTCATTTTTGCACTTGCACAACCTCCAAGAATATTTGTGCAAAGTTTCAAAAAAATGACACCACAACCTAATTTTGACGTAATTCGTAGTACTTCACCTTAAATATGACAAAATTATGTTCACAGCCTTCGAAACTCTCACAACATATCCTGGATTGGTGTAGGTCATTTAAGGTCACAAACTGAGAAAATTACCTAAAATATAAAAATTTTGGGGTTTCCCAACACTTTGAGCAGAAAATCTATCTAATAACATCCCTCGGGACTTTTGTAGCAAATTACAAAGCTATCACACAAGTTATTTTGAGAACAAGTTTTCTTGACTAAAAATGACAAAATTGTCTTGAAAATACAAATTTGTATATTTCAGGACAATTTCCACATATCTAACATATCTGGACATCTGTACACCAAATATAAAAGCTGTCTGTCCAGGGGCTTTAGAAAGTAAATATTTTTTAAGATTTTTTGACCAAAAATTGCCCCAAAACAGTAATATTCCCAATTTTGTCGTAATTTCAACAATTAGAAGGGTAACACCCTTGCAACCACCCAATCCAAATTTGAGAGCAATTGGGCTACCGGTTACAGAGAAGAAGAAAGTTTACTTAAAATGAGAAAAATAACCAAAAAGTCAGCAAAAATACAAAATTCGAGATATCTTCACGATATTCATAAAACTGATTTTGATCAACCTTAGGAACCTGTACACCAAATATCAAAGCTATGAGATTAGTAGTTTTTTAATAAAAAAATTTTTGATCAAAAATTCGGAAAATTGCCCAAAATTACAAATATGAAAATTTCAATTCAATTTGTATAAACTTGACTGAGGTCATCCTGAGGAACATGTATACCAACTTTAAAAGCAATCAGATGAGTGGACTCAGAGAAAAATATTTTTTGACTAAAAACTGAAAAAATTACCCCAAAAATAGAAACATGCAAATTTCATCCCAAATTTTAAACACCTAATTTAGAATACCTAAAGGAACCTGCACATCAAGTTTCAACCCTATCTGACCAACCGTTACAGAGTTTTAGCAATTTGCAGGGTTTTTCCTTTTTTCCCCTCATTTGCATATTTTTGACACTGACAAGTTCATTTGAACAAATTCACATCTCCACCCCTAGGTGCACCTGTACACCAAATACTAAGACAGTAGGTGCTGCAGTTCAGGTGTTTTTCATCCATCACATGACCTGTTGGTTGAATATGAACTCATTTTCACTGTACAGTAGTACCATATGTTATTATGGTGAATGATATAGGACAGTGAGGTTTCATATCCTGAAATGATACATTACCTTTCATATTTCCAATGATTGAAGCCAAATCTTTGCTATTGTTTGCACTCATTCCCTTGATTTGACTGAAATCACAACCACTTAGGTTAAGTTTAGTCAGTCCCTTGCAGTGCTCACTGATGGCGTGCAATCCACTGTCATCATACACTCCATTCTATAGAAATAAGAAAGATTTCATCATATTTACATATATATTATATGAGGTAGTATATTACCATGCCCTGCCCGTCGCATTTTGATTAATTGGTTGAACTGAACCACGTGACTGACCACAAATACACAGAAATGGTCTGTTTATATGCCCGTGAATATGAATAATAACATTAACAACTCAAAGTATCGTAACTTTACAGCTCAAACGTAAATCATAATCAATCACAAAATAAAATGGAGCACTTGTAGGTCAAGTTGAGATACTTTTTTCTGAAAACATCTCCGGATTTGCCAATTTTTTACAGCGCACATGACAGTGTGTCGCTTATTGCTCAGTTTCTGGGGCCCAGTTGTTGTTCGCTCCTGAAATTTTCGGAAATTTTGACGGTTTTCTTGGGTTTGCTGATAATATAATGGAAATAACAGACTCCGCTCTGACCATTAACGTTTATTAATGGGCGCGGGCTCGAGGAAAGCCAAATTAACGGGCTCGGCAAGCCTCGCCCGTTAATTTTTGGCTTTCCTCTTGCCCTTGCCCACAAATAAACGTTAATGGTCAGCGCGTCCCCCGTTATTTCTATAGTATAACATACATGTCAGTCTCAAATTAGGTTGTAATTTAGTAAACCGATAAACGAAGTTGCAAATATCAGAAATGCAATACCTAAGACAAAACTGTACAAACCCAGAAACCACTGAAGAGTGATTGAAAACATACTACATATGATGAGCTGTGAAAACCTTGGATGAATATTAAAGCAGTTTTTTCTCTGTAACCAGCTTATGGTACAACAATGACACCAAAGGATTTAAGTGAGTGCCATGATCATCTGTAATATTTTTTACACATTATTTTAACCATTTGGCAACTGTCTGCCATTACAGTTATGCCTAGATAACACAAAACTGATGAAAAATATATGGCTTCTTGTCTAAAAGTCTTGTTTGATGGTCAAGAGAATTTTTCTCTCCTGAAGATTAAACATTTGTCACTAGGAATCTTCTAATGTGAGCTAGGAAGTACGGATCTCAAGAGATTGAACAACTATTTTAATAACAGTAAGTAACCAATTTTGCTAAACTTACAGATGACAATGCAGACTCACATCTCTGCAATGACAGCCCCTCAAGTTCAGGACTACACTCTGCTATATCACTCAGGTCTTCAGCTCCAATTTTTGCAGCCTTAATTTTGATATATTTCTTATTTTGAAAAGGGGATTTTGAATTCATTAACCGACTGTCAATATGTATCATATCACAATAAAAGGTATGTAGACTGGACAAGTAAGGTTCTAGTGATTTTGCTGAGTTTGGACTTAGACGAGAGCATCCTGATACCATCACAAGAACATCAAGTGGTCCTTTCAATTTTCCATTTCTTGCCATCCCGCAAACCAAATTCACACATCCAAGTGATCGATATAATACTGTATATATACGAGAAATGTATAATTGCCGTAAGCCACTTATTTCCAGTTCTTTGACTTTCAAAAAATATGACCTGGTATCTTTGTTGGTCCAGATAGCATCTATTTGTAAAGTTTCCAGATCTTTACACAAAGGTAACAGGGATTGGTGTTCCAGTCCTCCACCAAACACTAACTCCAACTTCATTAACTGTTGCAGTGTTTTTCTGCTCTTTTCATCAAAGTAACTGTCAAATGCAGAAGCCATTGCAGCATCTTTACACATGTCAAGCCATCCTAGGCTTTTAAGCCCTGTTGCACGGAATAGGAAATTTGCCAAAATCTTTGGTGAAACCTGCACTCCACACAAGTCAGCTTCCAGTAGATTGCTACATTGAATCAGATGGTTTCGCAACATGTCAGATTTCAGCCAATAGCACTGATGTATATTCAAAATCTCAACAGATTTGGAATGGTGTTTTAGGAAACTTTGTAACTGCTGATTGGTTCCACTGCTCCACCAATCACAATAAACTTTCCTGAAATTTGAGAAAAGTGTCATATACATTCTACTTTAATATGAGTATCTGGAATAAATTACCTGTAAAGATCTTTTGAATTATTTGTTCAACAAAGAGATGTACCAGTACTTTTCCTTATCATTATACTACTTTGCTGATTATTGATATCATGGGAAAAGACCGATGGCCACAGTATTTAGTATTGACCATTTATCTATGGTTAGGGTTAGTTATACTGGTATTGTATTGCTAGAGAGACCCAGCAAAACTCCTGTTACTTCTCATCTCAAAGTTTATGTAAAATAGTATTTTTCTATACTGGTACTGCTGTTTCAATATTTTTTCCATTCAATTACTAGTATTTTGAATGGGATGTAATTGTATGGTCAATGTGAGTGCTTCAGTTTCCAAGGAAACTTACATTTTTTTAAAACTTCTACCGGTCTATATCCATTTACAAATTCTCAAACATCATTGAACTGATTTTATTCACATTCCTTTCTTCCAAATATCTTTAAATTAGTAATTGTTTGTAAAATTTCATTTTACACATGATATTTATCATTTAATTAATTCTGTGCTAATAAAAACAAGAAGTTGTGTAAGTTGCAATGTATATGTATCACACAAAACAAAAACATTTAATAAAACATATATTTATCTATGTGTAAAACAAAAACTTCTACAGTGGTAGTACTTTTAGCATATCCACCATAAAGGAATGGTTCTTTGTGGAACAGCACAATATTGAATTTCTGATAAAAAAAACAAATAGAGAGACTTGCACAGCTCTTGACAGTGATCATTACTCAGATCTTGTTAAACATGACAATACCAAGCAGCCTGGTGCAATCAGCAAGTCAATTATCCATAGCCATTGCCATGGTATTGGTTGTCATGACTCCATAAATATCTAAATTATAAGACTGTATCAGACTTCAACCTACCTGCCTACATGTCGATCACTGGCTAAACGTTGGAATTTCTGGCATACATTCTGTATGGCGAGAACGTCAACATATCCAAGATGTTTGAATATGTGGAGAAGGATTTCATCTGATAACTTGTCAAGTCCATTGTCTTCCATCTTGATAAATTTGAAATATCAAAACAACTCATAAATGTTAAAAGTTCGATGTCAAATGTAACTTGTAGTTTTGGGATGGAGGAAGGGGTTTTGTCTCATTAAAGTTTGTATCCAACAAATCAATCTGAAACCAATGATGGCCGATTAAATTTAAATAATGAGAGAGAATGTACATTTTTGATTGAAATTCAGCAGACAGTCGTTTTCAAACGTTTGCAAAGATATACTGATCCACTTTTCTCATCACAACATCAACTGCTGATTTTGATATGACTGAAAAACTATGTTGATACACTTCTCATCTTCATACACCTGTACCGGTATATTTATGACATATATGTAATGTTAACATTTGATTGCAATCTGATGGCATGCACAAGTGTGTGCTGGGGTAGCCAGCAAGCCAGTTTTTGGCTCCAGAGGTCCTTGGTGTTCCACACACCCTCCCATAACTTTCCCTCTCCTGCTTGCCATGTAGGAATTCCCCACTGGCCCTTTCCTGTTGATATACAAGTCCACCCTGATTCCCTATTGTGATCCAGCTCACTGTCCCTCTATAGACAGACTGTGTCAAGCTTTACCATTGACACCCTAACAACTAAATCCATCCTTGGGTTTTCTAAGTTGCCCACTGAGAAAAAAAAACACGATTTCCCTGTCTGCTGATTCGGTTAATGTCAAAGAGCTGGTGTACTTGTGCATATAGCAGTCATGGCGGGAAAGAACAACGCAACTTACAACCTAGTTGTTTTCATCATGGAGGTAAAAAGTCTCTTTTAACATCCATGTTTTCATCAAACTCATAATGTAATCTTTGCAATGGCTATTGCCCACGAAATCTTCCATGCCAAAAACTTATTTCACATGTAAAGTGGTATAGCTTGCAGATGACCATTTTTTTGGTTGTTTGTCTAGAATTAATCTGAGAAAACAATTTTCCCCATTTTAAGATGTGTAACCACTGTAAATGTTTTTTAAAGCTCATCCAAACATTGATTTATTTAGTTCTGCTTCTACCTTTCAGCGTGTGCTACAGAGTGTGTGCTTTTACTAGTGTTCCTGCACTGTTGTTTTTATTTATGTGTTTATTTTGATTGTGATGTTACTTTTTATGCTTTTGCATTTTATTTTTTTTTCTTTTATGCGTCTATTTTTTTATATTCTCTAAAAGTGCCTGTAAATAGGCTTTGGTTTACCTGAATAAATAAATAAACAACAATACAAACAACAACAACAACAACAACCAGACTTTGGGGTTCCCTGTGGTTTGTATAGACCACAGTCCTTCCAGGCCCAGGGACTGTATGCAATATGATTTCCTTAGATTTCAGAGTCATTGTTCTCTTGATGAGTCCCAACTAGCAGCAGTACTGTAGCCTGAGGTGTGTCTGAGTATTTGGGTCGGATGGCAAAACCAGACCCGGATTGAAAAAAATGCCGTCTGACCTAAGGGAGCATTCAGTTATTATGGCCGGGGATGGGCCGACAAATTCTTCCTGCGCATCAGCTAAAATAAGTGAATCCCCCTAGCCATTGCACCAAAAAATTGATGTCCCCCCCCCCTTTTAAGAAGACAAAAATTTCATGACCCCCCTCACATTGCGTGAGTAAAGCTGCACACACATACACCTGGGGGGGGGGGGTTGATGAGGGGAGCGATAGAATCCCCTAAAAAAGATTCTCAGATTTTTTCAAATGACCCTCCTTACAAACTCACAAGGTGTTAATGTTCAAATTTCCCCCTCTGACTTGCTATAATTTGAAATTACCCCTCAAAGGGATTGAACAGAAATTACAGGTGAATTGCAATATTTTTGCGCAAGTGTGTGCGTACAAAATTTTGATATTTGGATTTAATTAAAAATCAGCTGTTGATAATGTTGATTCACTATACATGGTAGTCTATGAGAAAACTATGTAATACTTTTTCAATACAAAACTATATCTATGCATTCATAGATATTTGATAAATCGACATAAAAGTACTTAATTGGAATAGGGTTGTTACAACTGGTATGTGGACAAAAAATTTGACTTCAGAATTTCACCAAAAATGTTAATCTACTATAAGTGGGAGTCTATGATAATATTGTGAATAATTTTTTTCCAATGAAAAACTTGCTATACTTGTGCACAGACATTGAATAATTAACATAATTGTACGTGATTAGAATATGATGGTTAAAGGTGTATATTATGTGTACAAGAAATCTGATTATGGAATTTCACTGAAAATGTCCATCCACTATACATCATAGTCTATGAGGAAACTATAAATGATTTTTTTCCAATACAAAAATACGTAAATCTGTGTATTTATATACTCTCGATTATTAATATTAATGTACTTGATGAGACTAGGGTGGTTACAAATTGATATGTGTGCAAGAAATTAGATTTTAGAATTTGACTGAAATGTTGATCCACCATACATGGTAGTCTACGGGGAAACTATGAATAATTTTTTTTCCAATTCAAAACTATCTAAATCCGTGTATTTATGGACATTTGATAATTCATTTTAAAGTACTTAGTTAGACTAGGATGGTTAAAGGTTGATATGTGTGCAAGAAATTGGATTTTGGAATTTCACCAAAGTGTTGATTCACTATACATTGGAGTCTCTGAAAAGACTATGGATTAATTTGTGCTTTTATAGGTGTTTGATAATTGATACAAATATACTTGATTCAAATAGAGTATTTGAAAATTCAGATGTTGACAACAATTATGATATTGGAATTTCACCGAAAAGTATAATTTCACTTTTCATGGTACTAGTAGTCTACAGGTAACTGTTAAATAATTTTCCTGACAAAACTCGCTATACCTCTAATATGTAAGTAATAGGAATTGTTCATTGCCCTCAGTGAGCTGGATTTACAATAAGCCTCAAAGTTGCAGCCTTGTCAAGATGTTCATGTGACAAATAATTATACTTTTGTTCACATTTACAGTTAAATGACTTCAGAGATTGAACTCATGCAGCGAATCATTTTAATCTCTCAGAATATTTCCAGGGTTCTCTCCGGGGGGTTTTTGAGGGGCGGCCCACCCCTCTGTTTTTGGTGACCGCCCCTCAAGCTAATGTGCCGCCCCTGCAATTGGAAACACCACCCCTTTGTTTTTGATGGAAATGAAGCTCGTAGTTCATTGTTAGCAAGCAACTTGCGTACTTGCCGTGATTAAAATGTACATGGTAGGTCATTCACACTTCGTAATCTTGACAGTGACACTTGGTCATGGCAAAAGGAAATTGTTTTACACCTTTTTTTGAAGGGGAGTTTGTCAAAGTACCGATCTGATCAAACATGAGTATCCAAAAAATCATTGCTAATGTCCTGTTCTGCTACGCGCACGCTTGGGGACTCCGCAAGAAAATAATGACTTCAAAATGGATAGGGCAATGGTATCCCATTAGGTATCAATCATTCGTTATTGAAATGCGTTATTCCGAAATTTTTTGAACACTGAAACTGCTTTTTGAAAGGATGCATGGATACTTATGAAAATTAAGTGACCCCCTCCTCTGAGCTGTTTGAAAAATACATGACCCCCCCTCTTTGCAGTTTTCAAATTTAAGGTACCCCCCTGGATTGTGCCGGCCCACCCCGGCCGTAATAACTGAACGCTCCCTAAATACCCAGGCAAACCTTGAACAACAGTATGCAGTGTGCAGTACTGCAGCAAAGTCCCAGCATGGATTGGAGCAAAGGACTCCCAACTAGCTGCAGTGCAATCGCTCGAGGTTTTGCCTTGGTATTTTGGTAGGACGGCAAATTCGATCCAGGTATGGTTTTGCCGTCCGACCAAAATACCAAGGCAAAACCTCGAGCTGCAGTCAATATTTGCTACAGGCTGTAGCCTACAGCTTGCCACAGGTTATCGTAACGTTGCTTGGATAGTCGTTCGAGGCGGGCGGCCGCAGGTCGCCGTTCACTTGGAAAAAACGGCGACCTGCGGCCGCCCGCCTCGAACGACTATCCAAGCAACGTTTTACGATAACCTGTGCAGCTGGCGACTATCGAATCGCCCGTGGTGCTGAGTCGTTTGCTCCATCCAGTCAAGAACGTTGGAGATCAAGGAAAGGAGAACGTGCATTGGATTGCTTTCCGACGCGACTTACGTCATACCTTTACGGTTCGCACAAAATGAAGAAGATGTAGCTTCCAAAACTTCAGGATCAGGAGTGTATCATGGAGTTGTCTGCATTCGTTTGACCTCTGAGCAGCATTACTTCCGGGGTACCAGAGTTCGACGTCGCGACGCGGCCGGAGTTGAAGATGCGTACTCAGATATTTTCATACAGGGGGTGTACCTCCAAGGTCGAAAACTTCTAATGTATGTTCCAAAAATATGACCCATTGTTTAATGGGTTTGCTTTACAAATTTGGGCAATGTTCATCTTTTTTCTGTTGCCTGTGAGGGTTTACCTAAAGCATGGGACATTTGCATTGTTATCGACCGCTGTTCAGGTTTTTTCGGATGAAAGATCGACCCATGTTTGGGATTTTTTCTTGAAAAAGTGACCTATTCGGCATATAGTCGTACACCTTTACTACGGGAGTACCCCCGGGCACCAACCTGCCTGGATCCGGTATTCTGTATTGATTTTCGCACTCCAAAAATTGCAAAATTATTTTTTGGGGGATGTTGCAAAGCATTCAAACTTTATTTATCTATGTATTTATTTATTTATTTATTTATTTACTTGTTTTTTTTGTAGGAGGCGTCATCACTTGTTTCGGATCAAAGTGAAGATTTTTGTCCTAATACTTGCATAACTTGTCGTGCATGTCGCGTTCCTCTTCTGTTTCCATTGAGAGAACTTATCAGAATTTATTTATTTATTTATTTATTTATTCATTCTGACATCCAACAGGCATAGCCCAATAACTGGATGCAAACAGAGAAAAATTAAAACATGAAAAAGACAAATTACAATATGCAGAAACTAATTTTAAAAAAAGGCACTTAACATGTAACAACAGAGACTGACAAACATCAAAAACTCTCGGTAGTAAAATGACTATCAGCAAGAGATAATAAAACAGATGACACTTGGGTTTTAAAAGCACTAAGACTGCACCATGCATGGTAAACAAATCAATATCAAAACGATAGACACTATTTAAAAGTGACAGTGCCCGAGACGAAAAACAATATTTAGACAGGTTAACGCGGTGATTTGGTATCCGGAAAAGGTCAGAAGACCTGAGACGCCTTGGGGGCACAAAGAAAGTGAAGGAGCTAATAATTAATATCTGGACAATCGGTAATGAAATTGACACACTTGTGAATAAAACAAAGATCTATAACTTGGCGACGAATAAAAAGAGGCGAAAGTTTAAAATAAGAACATAATTTTAAATAATTATCAACATTGTACTCCATACCCTCCTTAAAACAAAGAAATAAATTTCTTCTGAACTCGTTCAATTTTGTCAATGTACGACTTCTGGTGTGGAGACCACACTACTGAACAATACTCAAGGATACTTCTAACAAGTGCAATGTAAATACAACGTTTGCTCTTTTGAAGCTTTGGTGCTAGCTGTGGGTCCATAGCCGTGGTGTTTTCAGACGGTATTCCCGCCTTTTACGGGCTGGTTTTGACTTATATGATTTGCGGGGTTAAAATCGCAAAAGTCAAAACCAGCCCATAAAAGGCAGGACTCCCGTCTGAAAACACCACAGCTATGGACCCACAGCTACTTTGGAGCCTGGTGTTGGAGTTCTATAATTTGCAACCTATGTTGAATTTAGATCACATTACAATTTCGGTCCTACTAATTATTGCCCGTGACCACAGTCACCTGTGCTCTATTCCGCTCTGCGTCTCTATACATGCTATATACGCCCCGTAGACGTGTGTAGATATGCCTGAGAAGAAGAAAGTCAGGAAACCAAATGGCTATTTCATATAGGGACTATGCCACCATGTCATCTTCGACGTTCGATTTTACTGTGAAAATTAGCAAGTTCATCTATCATGTAACCGTCGATCGTTCTCTGTCGTCCTCAGATTTCATACCTGATACTTAATCTACTTCAAAAACGTTGATTTCGTGTGATTTCCAGCCGAATTCGACGGTGACATCGCCAAAACAGAGGCGTGAGCAACATTCCGGTCACCTACCTCTTGGGCACCTCTACTTTAGGCGCACCGCCTACCCATGCAGGGTGATTGGCTTGGTGTTAAAATGAGCAAAATTTGGCTTAATTTTTCCTCGGGCAGTTCTCGGGTAATCCTCAGGCAGCTGCAGGCACGGTTACGTCATAGGGGAAAGCACAAAAGTTCGTCCCCAGGGGTTGGGGTGGGGGTAGGGGTGTCAGCACAGGGTTCTTCTTGCTATGGTTTATTTTATTTTAATACGTTTGACTGCGATATGTATTGTCAATAAAGACTTATACCACCGACCTTTCTTTGCAGCATTGGTTTCTTTGT
The DNA here is from genome assembly GCA_001465055.1 of Ptychodera flava. Lineage (NCBI taxonomy): Eukaryota > Metazoa > Hemichordata > Enteropneusta > Ptychoderidae > Ptychodera > Ptychodera flava. The sequence goes on from LD370180.1 coordinate 11,702, forward strand.
CTTAGGCCAAAGTAATTAAATTCTTTGTTTTGCGTCCCACCCGCGTAGGTTTTTAAGGTCTTCATGAAAAACATACACAATATATTTGAATAGGAAATTTTAGGACATGGCCGCTTAGCTTTTCTGAACTAAAATTTTGTTACAATTTTTTATTTGCTGCAATCAAATTACATTGTGTTAATTTTCTTGTGTGTGTTTTTCAGCAGCTTAGACGCGTACTTTTTCCCATTTAGAGTGGACGCAAAACAAAGAATTTAATTACTTTAGCCTTATGTTAAAAGCACTATAGTTTTTATAACAATTTCTTTTTCTCCTTCGCTGTGCCACCTATTTGTCGTTTGACGATCTAAAAAGGAGCTCCATGCTCCGAAGTTTTGTCACTGTGTTGCCTCTATTATCTGATGAGTTTGATTGCCTAATTTGCCAAAGTTACTAATCTGTGGACGCTGTCACCAGATTAGCACCGGATTAACTTTGACAAAGTCAACAACAAACGCACCAGTAAGGTCACAGGCGGCCCAGACATATTAAGCTTATTATTGTTTTTCTCGGTTTTCTCTATCAGTTCCTCTCCTTTTCTTCATGCTCTGACTGATCGTAGTAAATAAAATAAATGACTATATAGCCAAGCCTAGCCTCTTGACTCTTTATTTATTTTACATCCCATTACAAGGACGTCTATCTCTCATATAGGCCTACACACATCTTGTAATTAATTAGTCAACACAACTAATTATGCTAATCCGTGGACTTATCAGGGATTTTATGGATTAGTCAACATCGCGAAAGATAGGAAAGGTTACTAAAACTTTTTCATTTACATCTCTATCTTTCCAATGTTGACCAACCCTTGATAAGTCCACGGATTAGCATAATTAGTTGTGTTGACTAATTTATGAGAGATAAACGTCCTTGTAATGGGGTGTAAAATGAATAAAGAGTCAATAATAATAATAATAATAATAATAATAATAATAATAATAATAATAATATTTATTGCTTAAAAGCGCACTACACTACGTCTCAGTGCTCTGTACATTACAATAAAATTACATATAGACATGACATAAAATCAATTTCAGCAATAAAAAAAATTACAGATAAGAACTATAACACTGCTTAAAAAGATGAGTTTTAAGACAACTTTGAAAAGACTCACAAGACCAACCAAGACAGTGAGAATCAAAAGAAAGCTCATTCCACAACAATGGGGCAGCAATTGCAAATGCGCGATAACCATAATTAACTGTAGTGCCCCTAGCGTCACGCCTGGTTAGAAGTATTTTGTTAGATGAACGGAGAGCACGCTCAGGCATATTTATAGCTACCAATGATTGCAAATACTGTGGACATTCGCTACGAAGAATTTTGAAAACAAAATGCACAATATGAGAGGCTAGGTAAGGTTATATAACCGTTTATTTTATTTACTCCGATCAGTCAGAGCATGAAGACACAGTCCCTATATCCATACACAGTCCCTCCTCCTGGTGGAGGGACTGTGATCCATAGAGGGGCTGTGATGAAGAAAAGGAGAGGAACTGATAGAGAAAACAGTGAGAAAAACTCAATAATAAGCTTATTAATAATGTCTGGGTTGCCTGTGGTAAGGTATAACACAACGTGTTCAATGTTCGTGCACGCCGAATATGCATGCGCCAAATGAGGGCGCACTTATACGCCGGCGAAGCGGGTCAACAAGGTCACGACGCCACTTGTTTGTTGGGTCATTCAGTGTTCATGTCGGCCTCAGCTGAAGGCTAAATCTCTGCCATTCATGATCAAATCGACATTTCTTAGAAGAGGACCATCGCGGAGTTTGTGTTTCATATACATGCTCAATCTTCACGGTACCTTCTGTGAATTCGATAAGCAGAGAGCTGCTGGGCCGGGCCCTGTTGCTACTGTGCATCCACCAGATGCAGTGTAATTGTCTCATAGGGTACATTGTACTCATACACAAGTGAATCGGATTCAGCAAGTGAGTACCATGCATACCCATCGACTTAGAATGATACTCCATGCTGTTCCTGTTTACATTGCAATGTCATATTTCAAGGCTATATCCAGTGCTGTTTTATATATAAATGTAGTTTTAAAGGGAAACCGTCGTCGGAACTGCGCCTGTGCGAGTTTCTTGTTTACAAACAATGTACTTCGTGCACGATATCTAGATGCACTTCATCATCATAGCTGCAACATTTAAATTATTCGATGTAGATTATGTCAGACATGTTTTACCATCGTACCTTGGATACGGTATTACAGTGTTTATATTGGTCGTATGGTACACATATGACCTTTGAGCGCAGTTCCGAGGACTGTATTCCTTTAAAGCCGCAATCCCAGGTTCCCACATTAGTGGAGTTCTCTTCCCAGTCAATCACTTGGCCAGTATAAAATTAATTACACAAAGTGATCTCAATCTTTTGTCACCTTTTGCTAATCCCGCAAACAGAGTTTATACCAGCGTTTGATTGACGGTCGGTTCAATCGCCAACAGTCATTGATTCCCCACCACCAACGCTCAAATTTCCTAAAAAATGTCTTCCAGTCGCGTAACAATTTGAATATAACCACAGAGTTCGATCGGCAGCAGCTTCGTGCTGACCGCTTTGCAGTCTATCTGCATTTTTGTGGTCGGAGAAAACTAAAAAGTGGCATTTTCTGGAGCGTGTGCCGGCGTGTTGCCTGTTTGGTGTCCACTTACACAATGAACGCCGCAATAGCTTGGTGCCTTTTAAAGGGAGGCTCTGCCTTTAAAGCTGAACTTTTCAATCCCAGGTTCTCGCATTAGTGGAGTTCTCCTTCCAGTCAACACTTGGCCAGTACGATCTTTGAATTGCAGTATAGCTAAGCTTTCTGGAGCAAAACAGCTGTTGCCACACTGGTACAGCCGATCAGACAATAATATCTACTAGCTCTGAATAGCAGTGCTGTATGTAACCAGCTGTAGGCCTCCCACCTACAATAACAAACAGCCCTGCCTCACAGAACTAAATATATGTACAGTCAAATCATGTTCCACTTGAACTTCCAGTAACCATATGCCAACTATGTGCTTCATTACAATCCCTGGATTATAATTTGACGGTTCTGATTTTGGCAAAGATCTGTTCTTCATGATTGGACAGAGGTTATGATTTTTACAGCTGAGGTTTAGATTGTATATGTTTATTTATAGTTACGTGAATATGAATTTGTCCAATCCTTCTTGTTGCGCTTTTCCTGTTGGCAGCTGGACTATGTTGGTGACATGTCATTTCATGTGACACATTTTTCCAGTACACCACACATTTTCCTGGTCCACACAACCGGAAAATGCAATACTTTATCATGTATTCTACAGCACAACAATCCTCCCTATTTACCTCTTGTATATTCTATCCATCATTGCATCAACTTTTGTGCAACTTGACTTCTTAGACTACTGTAAATTGGATTCCCCACACAGGAAAAATGGAGATGAACAGCTGTAAACTGTGTCGTGATTCAATTGGCCCTTAGAGCTCAAAGTGATTTGATGTGATC
>LD370193.1:0-7500 GCA_001465055.1 Ptychodera flava
ATTGTATTAGTATTTTCAGTAGTTTTTTTATTCTTTTATAAAATTTATTTTTCGCTGTCATGCCTACATTTTAATGTTTTTCTTGGTATGGGCCGATGGCCTGAAATAAAGGTAATAATAATAATAATAATAATTAAATCAACGTAGAACGACGCACGTTTTATTGAAAGGTTTTTTTATCAGAAAACGTGCTGAAACAGCTTATTTAAGGTGACATATGTACATACATACATACATATATATATATATATATATATATATAAATATATATATATATATATATAAATATATATATATATGTGTGTGTGTGTGTGTGTGTGTGTTGTGTGTGTATGTATATACTTACATACATACATACAGGCAGATAGACAGCCAGATAGACAGACAGATAGACAGACAGATACACACACACTATGACAGTAGGCACTTTTTTATGATAATGGGAGGGGGCTACCAAATATCAGTGGCCGACAGAGGAGGCTCTGAAAATTTTGGTTAACGTCGTAAGGAGGGGGAAGGTCTTATGAAATATTTTCTCTTCCGCCCTGCCGTTAATTGTGCTTGTGCCCTTACTTCGAAGATTTACAATTATTTTATTGGCATATATTTATCAAGTGAACAGGGAGCTTGTTGGAGAAACTGGAATTTGCATTCTACAATCAGACGGCACGTGGTTTTATTACCTTGGGTTGTTAACGTCTGTCTGGGAGTGCCTTCTACCTCCGGTCAAAGAGGAAATTATTTAAAATTTTAAAGTGTCAGCTTCACTTGCTAATCTTAGTTCAGTTCTCCGAGAAAGACATCTGGATCAACATGTTTCTTTAATTGCTGGCAAAGGCGGGCTTGAAAAAGACTACTAAGACTTGCCGTTACAACCAGGGCATCTTAACAAGTTTAAGTGTGCTTCTGTCAGTTTCCCAAACTCGGTACATCAGAGTCGGGAAAATCTTAGTGAAATGTCACAAAGACTTGGGATGTACGTTTTTCTGGCAGTACTTACATGTGAAGCGGCATCGACTTATGCACGATACGGTAAGTCTGAGTATGTAGTGCCTTCTTTGTACAATGATCGCTATTTAGACATCCGGATGCATCATAAATCAACCGGAGTTACCATTGTGTCACAATGTTTCTCCTTGTCTCTGTATATATTTGTCTGTATGTGAAGCCATTTTATTTTGCATGTCACTAAAACGTTTTTGTGTTTTATGAAAAAATGGTTATTTAATGGATCCTCGCAAAGGCATGGTGCGATATCATTTTAAAACCATTGAATTATTAATAATCATAGACCCATGCTTCCTTGATAATGAATGAGTTGAAAAACGGAACCATAAAGGTAGTCAACGCCTCGAAAATGAAAGATTTAAAGTTTAGTTTAAATTTTCCCCTAGCAAATTTCCAACCATTATCTTTCAAAATCAAGAAAAAGTCGAAAGTCACATGGAAATTCTTGTACTTAGTCTAGAGAAACGAATTACCTAATGTTATATTTGAAATTCAACATGGCCGCCATCCCCCTGTGTTATCTCTATGGAGAACATAAAATTCTGAATTTTCACAAAACTAAGACGACGAAAGCCTTATTTACTCCACAAGCTTCAAGACGAGCCCCACAAGTGGTAGACTAAAATCATTTTGTAAATGTTTGAGAGTTCGAATATCTGTCCCCGATATGCCTTCTACTTAAATTCAGTGACGTCGATTTTCTTTCTACACACAACAGAGTTAGTGGCGACTGGGTGGCCAACTATAGTCACACCTGCATTTTATTTTATTCATGTAAATTCTCTGACGCCTCCTGGGACGAGTGTTATCTTTTCTACAAAGAGTCTCTTTTCCTTGTTGTGAGACCTAGTCTTCATGATATCCTTCTTGGACACACAAGTAAACCAGTTGTTTACAATCAACTCATACGTAAAACGCTTTAATCATTTGCTCTGTGTTTGTTACAAATTGAATACAACCACCACTTACAGTAGGAAATCGCTCCCGGCCGGAAAAAGACAAGTTAGAGATACATTGTACGAAATGGCTATGAAAGGAAGGTTGAGTGCTTAGCAGAAAGGTGTAATGGCATAGTTCTCGATTATCACCTGTAAATGATAATTGAGAACTATACCATTACACCTTTCTGCTAAGCACTCAACCTTCCTTTACGTGTTACATATAAAATGTATTCAAATACCAAAATGTGCTACAGCTGAATACGTTTAAGGTATTTTAAGGGCATTGTTTGTTTGTAGTAGAAGGTTTGTGTTTGAAAGTACGCTTCTCAGTAATTATTCACTCAATTTCTATGATCAAATTCGATATTGGACGGTAAAAATAGGAACAATCATGTTGTCAGTGTTTCCACACACACCACTTTATATTGGACACATGTTTAAACGACATTACATACGTTATATTTTATCTTTAAATCATAATTTACTTTCTCAGACAATTCCTCTCGTGACTCACGGCTGGCCTGGTCATCCCTTTCTCGCTGTTCAGTTTTTTTAATCACACGACGTATATTCATTTATTTCGTCCCGGTAGAACATGGTGACACCAACTCCTGACTATTAACAATCATTTCAAGATATTGGTTCTCTTGTCGAGGTTGTAAATCATGGAGCCGTCATATTTCTATCACTAATGACGACAAATGGTTATTCTTCTGTTATAACCACGCTGTTTGGATTCGTCTCGATCCGCCGCCATTATTTGCAACTGAGGATTGCTTTACTTCATATTTCTTTCTTTCATTTCTTTTTTACTGTTTGACTCAGTCCTTCATGAATCTCGCGTGGAAAGTCAAAATTGTTTTAAATATTTTTATTTATAAAACGAACTGCATGAAGAAATTCTGCATAACTATGGCTCAGGCATATTCTAACGTGGGAGAAGGCTTTTGCAATATAATCATTTCATTATCACATATTAATTTGAGGTTAGATTTTTGACACATGGTCCCACATAATGATTTGGGACGCATCACCTTGTTGATCATGAGAAAAGATGCAAAAGTGCATCAAGCTGGTCACACACCTTCGCTGCCAAACTCACATTTATAACATTATAGTGCTAACCGTTTCTGGAGCGTTAGGGGGTTCATCCACACCACCCGCTAAATGGCGTTACGTATACTGTTATCTATACCAATATACATACACCGAACATAAGATATTCATTGTCCAACGAAGGTCCTTTCATGATGACGGACTCGAGTGTAATTTTATTGCTACATGACAAGTAATTCCACAACCGGTGCATAGCAACCCCTGGCACAGTCACATGTGATATATAAACCTTTGACAAACAGTTCAGCGCATGGGATTTAATACACTCAGTGTTTTTCGGGGTCATAATAGGCAGTCCCATGTGCAAAGTCTATATGTGAAATCCTTTGTACCCATGCTTTCAGTGAAAGATTTGTAGATGTCAACGTTACTACACTGGGATAGTCCAGAAAGCTGCTCGGTCTAAAATCTGTATAGCGATTTCCTGGCGGGCTGGCGGGCTATGTTTCAATCTGCGAAACAGCCTTCAAAAGTTCACTTCACATTTCCACTTATATTGGTGACGGTGAGACCTTTCTCGTGAGGAAAACTTCAAACTACTTCTTGACAAGAGCCGATTTTACTCGTACCTGTCTTGATGACTTTATGTGTCACTCTAAACATCTTATCATGAAATACAAAACCATAACTTCAGTTTTATTACTTCACACGCCCCGCTTAATGTTCGAGAAAACGTAAACGACAAGCTGTGACGTGGTCTGATAATGTCCATCAAAATGTCATGCCACGCGCGAGAGAGGAAAGCGTGAAAAGCTGACGATATAGCGGGAAATTACTATCAAAACTCCAAAACGCGTATCTGTGGCGAAAAACTGGAAGATGGCGAAACATTTTACCAACCTAACAAATGACCCGTGAAATTACATGTATGAAAAACAAAACGAGAATTTCCGAAACCATTAAATAAAGTTTAAACATTTTCTTTATGGTAAATGTTTTGCTTATCCTAAATTTCGTCCATAATTTGTTAGCTGACCGAGCCGTGTGATAAATTGTATGTGAGTATTTTTCAAAACTATACACAGACTGGTACATTATAACCCCTGTCTGACATTTACGGATCGCTATTTAAACACTCGTGTTTGGGAGGGTTTCAATTTCAAAATATAAATCTAAACGAACGAATTTAGTCTTCTCGGCTTATATGGCGCTATGAGACGGTTCCTCCAAAACGCATACATGTGGAAAAAACTGGCATAGCGAAAGGAATAAGACGGCTGATACACACAAAGTGCAAAAGGAACAAACGTTCCACTTTCTGATCTTCATCGAAACAAAGAAAAACGATGTGAGGGCTAGGCTTCAAAATTATTTTTCCTTTCTTAATTACTTGTTTATGGAATGGTTTCTGGTGACTTTCTGACGTCATTGTGTACCTTGTATAGATATGACCATCTGTAGGACTGAAATTTTAGGAAAACTGTCATCCAGCATCTAAAGTTTGATTTTGCTTTCTCTTTTTTGACGTAATCCTTACGTTTGTTTACTTTCAGAACGAACTGCCGGTAACTTGGTTGAGTTATATCCATATGGTTCCGACCAGAGAGACACAACATTAGATTCTGGAGATGATTTGTCGTCGCCAGCAGGAAGGATAGAGAAAGGTTTACTTTTCTACGGCCGTAAACATTGGGACATCTTTGTAAGTCTCGGCTTCTTTTATTTTTTTTATAATTCATTAGCTTGTATTTTTGTTATACTTGTGTGAATTGAGACACATATATTTTTGACAATAAAGGATTTGGTTCTATCACGGTATTATTATTTTTGTGATGTGAGATGATGTGATATAATGTGACGTTACGTGACGTCATGTGATGCTCTATCAGTTCAAGCGTCGGATGTATCTTTTGATGTCGATGCAGCTCGCACTGTCACCAACGTAGATTCAATAGCCATCAGCATTTTTGATATCAAGTAACCAAATAGCTATCCACCGCACGAGTTAATTTTTTGTCGTCTACACCGTAACTTCAAAATTGCCATCATCATGAGGTTTAACCGTCCTGCGATGATGAGGATACCATGGCATTGGCACTTATGTCATTATCGGATAATGCTGTCGAAGTTCTCTAACTTAAAGTCTAATATTACAAGGGTTGGATAGTGGTTGATGCACGACATGCTGTTTCACCGTATGATGTCGGATACAAATGAGAATATCCTCTGACTTCTAAGTTACAGAATTTGATTGTAGAAAGGTTAGGTTGATGCCAGACATAATCAGAGAGTATAGGACACAATCAAGTATATACGTATACGCTAACTTCTAAGCTAGAGTCCAATATGAAGTGGGTTAGTTGCATATACCATGCTGCTTTTTATCGGATAATGTCGATAATATTATCCATATTATCTATGTCTAAATCTAAATTAGACATCTTAGACGAAATTATCCAATACTTAGTAAAGGCCAATATCGCGCCTTCATGTCATTAATATCATTATCGTATTCTACAAATGTAGCCCCTCGACTGGCTGGCAATTTATATCTTCGAATCACATAGCTTTTGACCTCGATCTGGCAACGTTCCCTTCATGCCTGACTCAAATAAACATTGCTTGACTAGCAAAGGTGAGCTCTGTAATTCGCGATCTTTGCATCTCAAATTAAGGCAATGTACATTTACTCAATCCAAGAAACGCACGTCTTAAATTCATATTTAATTCGTATCCCATACATCTGTTTAACTTTGGGGTTTTCGCTTGGGACTGCAGGTGAACACAAATGGTGTAATTTCATTTGGTAATTCCGTCAGCGATTACAGTTCACAGGCACCAGCCTTTCCCCTTGGTGAAATCCAGGTAAGCAAAAACTTAGTTTACATAAATGTTCATCGTTATGGTGTAAGCTTGATATCCGTGTCTCGCGAACTTGTCGCTGACATTTTGAAGTGCGCTTTTTTTTTCTCTAGACTTTGCGTTTCATGGAAACACACTTTATATTACACACACTTGACTTGTTTTTTTGAGTAATTTGCGATATTGCAACATTCAGCTATATGTGACCTAACACTTTTGAGAAATTTGCAAAATATGAAAATCCGATTATCTCAAATTAGTTCCAAATCGTATTTGGAGATGAAGTTGAGTAAGTAGTAGTAGTAGCAGTAGTAGTAGTAATAGTAGTAGTAGTAGTAGCAGAAGAGAGAGAGAGAGAGAGAGAGAGAGAGAGAGAGAGAGAGAGAGAGAGAGGGCATAATCAGACACACAAATATTTGTGTTAGACTGCAAGGAGTTCATAACTCCATTCATTTTTTGTAAATCATTTAAAATGCCCCTACCATCGGAGTGGTTTCTGCCAGAACATGTCACCCTACTGTGAAATGGACACCACAGTAGAAAATTGGACAGAAACCTTCAATTTGTCGCATTTTGCACGACTTTCAGCCCGATCCAGGTGATGAAGAATATTACATGATCGCACCGTTTTGGGCCAACGTCGACACAACTAGACGAGGAAATATCTACTACAGGCAGACCACGGAAAGATTAATTCTGAATAAAGCAACGGAAGACGTCAGAAAATATTTCTTGACGGAAAAAGACTTTACAGCTCTTTGGTGTTACATTGCTACCTGGGAAGAAGTTAGCTTTTACGGCAGAACCGACTATAACAACGACGTTGATCACGTGAGTAGGTGCTAAAACATATATCGGTTGACTGAATCGTGATCTAGTAAAGGTAGAACGGTTTCATTGCATTGTCGGAAACTGTTTATGTACCTATGACTTCAGCACAGCATTTTCAAAGAGAACAGTTATCTTTCTCGTGAAATTCCATTAAGAAGGTTGTCCGTTGACACCAGGTTCAGTTCGCTATGATTGACATACATTCCTGCATAGTATAGTGTGTAGGTAACATTGTGACAAAGTTCCTTTTGAGAAAAATAATATTATCGAATCACCATCGCAGCAAAAGATGTGCCTAACTTTGCGAGCAGGTCACGAAAGACTCAAAATCTTGTTCTTATTTTTCATCAATGTAGTCACGCTATTTGCTCGTTTGCAGAGGCGATATCAAAAATTTACGGTGACACGTGCACTTAGAGAATCAACTAGCTTACAGTTTATAAACATTTTAAGTAAAGGGTTCGTTTCATAGAGTGTCTGTTTACGTCTCATTCATGTTAAGTAATTTACGTCCAATCACATATACTGCAATCGCTGTAGGTTTCGATTAAGGTGAAAATAACCAAGTTGAGCCAAAACAGATCAGACACAGTTGCTGTACTTATCAAGACAGTAAAGTGTGCTATGTACCTGGTAATGTTGCTTTTACAGGTTTAAATAGCAAGTTAGCCCTGTTATAGATATTTTACAAGAAATTTAGAATTTCTATCTTACTATTTTTAACAGAGAAACACATTCCAAGCTGTCATTACCACTGCTGAGAGGAAGACATTCATCATCATAAGTTACAGACGTATTGAAT
>LD370193.1:10000-25324 GCA_001465055.1 Ptychodera flava
TATGACTTTCTCCATGAAAGGACACAACAAGTGCAAACCGTGGGGAGATGGATCAGAAAGTTTTATCATGATTTTCCTAACTGGTACAAATGAATCAAAAGGGTCCAAAACAACTTGTTTCATAATTGCGCAACAGACATATCATTACTCGGGGTCAGGACTTTTAGCGAGTTCATAAATTGTAATTAAAATATCGTATATTTATAGTTTCACGATCTGATTTGTTTCAATTTTGTGGCAACAGGATCCGTATTGTGATTTTGACTGCCGCACGCAACACGAATTAAGGTCTATACCCCCTCCCCCTCAATAAGGAATTTTCGTTTCTAGTGCGTCAGCGTTAAATGATCGACAGCCCCTTGGGAGAATTATACACATATAAAAAATGCATGACTGTGCAGATATCCATAAGCTAGGTAAATCATGCGACATACTGACCCAGGGAACATGGTTGTGAAACAACAGTCAAGCAGTTTCCCATTTATAGATAGCACGTATATACGTTCAATCATATCCCATTTTTTCAGAGCCACCGCTTCTTGGCAGAAGAAAACCAAAGGTTAATCGCATTGATCCGTACCTGGATAAGTGGAACCGAGCTGGACACGATTTGACGGTCACTTGGGATCAGAATGAATTTTCAGAACCTCACGTAAACATTGACATCATGGTATATCGAGAAGATTTGAATTACCCCGTCTGGGAAATACTGGACAATGCCCTAACGAGAGAGGAAAACGATGGCTGTGCAACGTTCCGATCAGAGGCTGTATACGGAGCTAATCACAGTTTCGCCGTTGGTGGTGTTCGGATTAGACCGTATGGAGACACGTAAGTAGCTTGAGACAAACTTACATATAGATAGACAGACTGGCAGGAAGGCAAGGAGGGCGACAGACAAGGACAGGTAGGGAGATCGTGGAAATAGTAGATCAGACTTTATAAAGTGGATGAGTGGGTGGTTGACTTGACATTGACACATGGCAAGTACACTCAAAGACATAGACAGACAGACAGGCAGGCAGACAGACAGGCAGGCAGACAGTGGGTCGGTGTGTGGTTGAGATCGACTCGACAATGAAACAAGGTGAGTCAAAGTATTATAATGACTTGAAAAACTGGAAGGAAGAATAATGGTCGTACCCAGAAACTTCACTTTTAAATCATCGGTAAAATGGAAATTACTAGTTGTCACAACAAACTTGGTGTGAACACTTTTGATGGAAAGTGTAAAACTGACAAGATAATGCTCCTCAAGTCTTTATATTCGTTTGTCCTGGCTATTGCAGCATCATTTTATTTACTAAGGCGCCTGAAATAAAATTCTTTGTTTGCCGTCCGCGTGCTGGTAGCTTTTCAGAGAAAATGAAGAAAACAAACACAATGTTAACTCTATTACAAATAGAAATATTATTTTCCCAAAAGAACCAAATAAATATGAACTTGTATTAATACACTTGTGTTCTTTTCCATGTCTCTTTTTATAACTAGCTGGCTAGTAGGTACTTCAAAAATCCAAGGACCGCAACAAAGAATTTTCTTTAAATGGCCTTAAGGAAAAGATCGTATGGCCTTTTCTTTGTAGTGGCTACATATTTCATGCGTTTATAATCGTGTAATATACATGCAGCAGTTTATGTTTATCATAAAGTGAGTCAAATTTACCCTGTTTCAGCATGGGTCGAACCATCTGGAGTGACGTCCACACACTTGGCTACGCCATGGAGGAGGAATTCCAGTTAGACCCTCGCAGCTACGCAACAGAGCACTGCTTAAATTTCTACGATGCCCAATTGCCAAACATCAACTTCCGTCGAGACTTGTACTACTGCCCATGTAACCTGACAATGGCTATGGCCGATTTTGGACGATTTGAGCCTGATCCAGACTGCAACATGGAGAGACAAGACACCAAATGCACTTTCCACAGAGGAGCAAGACATTGTGTGAATAGTATTTATCCGAAGTAAGTTCTCTTCATCTGTGTCAAAGTATGTTTAGTTCTTTCTTTTAATGTACTTTTTTTTAACTTGAAGTGAATATACATCTTGAAGACAGTGTTAAAAGTGACTCTGACATTGAAATGGGCGAAATTCCCGGCATATTTTATAGTGTATAATGTGGGTATAGCAAAAAGCAACCAGTTCATTTTATGATGTGTACATTTTGCAATGCCCATAGATATCTGAGATATTCCGCATGACCCTCTAGTTGTTGTGAATACAATATTTGTTTGTGTAAAATTTTAGCTTCCAATATACAAATTATGATTTACTACAACTCTCACCTCACAGCCATCGTGGTTCAGGTACCAAGTGTTGCTATGATTGGGAAGAGCTTCTGATCTACGCAGGAGATGATCCAAGCGGAGGATTTTCATCTGAAGTGCACGTGTTGGGCTCAAGAGCTTTAACTGATCGTGTGCCTGTCCTATCCTACTACATGACTGACTGGTTGTTATACTATGACTGCTGCATCTGGTCCGAGAACTGTGGCTACTATCAGAGAGTGCGACCAACTGCTGATTGCTGGAAATATGAGGTACCAAGACCAGGTATAGAAGTAAAGTTTATGGTACTAGTATCAGTAGGCAAAGTCCTGGCACAATTCAGAATGTCGGCATAGCAAAAATGCAGTCCTTGATGTATTACCGCCAACTGCTTTGTCATGCAATGTTCTTCTTCTAGTTGACAATATTTAGGCTGAGGCAGCACGTGTAGTCTACGCTGTACAGGTCGCATTCAGGTCGAATGATATTCGAGTTGATATTCGGACTCTCAAACTTGTACAACTCTTTTCTGAACTACCACTTGTGGGGGATTCAGTTTAAAACTCTTGGTGAAAGAAAACTTTTCATCGTCTTAGTTTTTCGAAAATCGGAAATTTTATTTTCTTCATAAAGTTAACACAGGGACGGCGGCCATTTAGAAATTTAAATATCGGTAATTTTTTTAGCAATTTGTTTCTCTGGTGCCAAACTTTCCACGGTGAACCCCGATTGTTATTCTTGACTTTGAAAGAGAATGGTCGAAAGATTCCTTGACAAAAGATTGAGCAAAAGTTTAAGTCTTTCACTTTCGAGGCGCATGGTACCTTAAAACCCGTGTTGGTATAGAAGCAGTGGAAGCCTATGCATTGTTTACTGACAACAACTTCTTACGTTCATTTCTCAGCGATTGTATACGGAGGAAGCCACTTCATCACATTTGACGGCGTAGAGTATTCCTTCAATGGAAAAGGAGAACAATGGTTCCCCAACGTTTCAAATTCAAGGTCGATTCGAACAAGTATTGGATGCATATGGTAAGTTGACAAAACCTTGGACGTTAACCTTTTTGACTTTTTGAAGTTTCAATGTAATTCCATATGTAAAAGGCTTTCATAGATCCCATCTGATAATTAAGTTATGGCTAGGTCTGTGCAACTGATAATCGTGTCCTTCCATAGGCTATTACCAGAAAGCCACCCATCTGACTGCCGTTGCATTGAAAGAGGGTAAGTCAGACACGATTCAAATTACCATCAGTGAAAGAAGAAATCTTGAAGTGGCAGTGAATTCACGACTCATTGACTTTGATGACACAATCACAAGACTTGACTTTGCAGGTAAGACTTGACTTTAAAGATAAGACTGAGTAACAAAGTCAAATGCCAATCATACTCTAGTCATGGAAAATGTTAACACTCCTCACTTTCAACACGCGGCTCTCTTATAGGCATTTCAATTTGTTCCTATGGATGTTAAATCTGGTAATAAAACAAGGCTGTTCAAAGATTAGTGTACTTTGATCATTGCTTAAAAAGCAGAGGGCATCTTTCAGTGATAGTGATTGACACTGGTGAACTTTGCTCGTTCGTTTCGAGACAAAGTCCGTGTCAACATATGTTAATTGGCAACGGGACTACGTCCGGGTCGAAGAAAATTGAGTAAAATTACAAAATATGCACGTAGCAAACACATGAGTAGGAACCGGATATGTGATGTGTACAAGTGAGGTCTGTACATCACCTGTGTGATGGTTCTTCATCATCTTCAAGCAAGAACTTTAAATTTGAATATTACATTTTGACTTCCTATGGAAATGTGCAACCAATATGTTCATACAATTCGTAAGAAGTCGTCTTAACACAGCGTTAAGCAGACAGTTTTCCTTACTTATTATAGATAGAAGAGAGTTCTCGGAAAGAACATTAAAAGTATTGAAACCCTTTTCTTTCGTCGCTACACAAGTTCCGCATACTTTTCGGTGTAAACAACTTTGTTTTAAAATTGAACATACATCACTTTTCATTGTTTCTTCAGATATATCTGTGTACACACCAGATCGTCGTGATGACGTCAATCCATTACATCCGATCAATCCCAACATTTCCACAGTCTACGTTCGTACCTACATCTCTGGAATGGCAATCAAGTGTATGGCTCACGATGGAAAATACATGTCATGCATCGTGTCCATTCAACGAACTATGAGAGTAAGTCTTGTTAGTGTTCTTGCTGTACTTGTTATAGTATACCTTGTTGTCTGTTTGTCGTGGCCTTGGTTACCATATTGTCAATACGACATATTGGACGTTGTCTGTTCTGTGTTTAGTGTAATAATTGTGATTCAAAGGATGTACTCTTATTGTTGTTTGAAGGCGTGCATGGTAGTCAGTACTCTTGACTATTTTGTGCACAGCATAATTTCGCTATTCTGATCTTCAAATTGTATATTTCTGTAGGGATTGAAATACCAAGCAATGTTTGGACTCTTTGGTAACTGGAATGAAGACAGACTTGATGACTTGACCGCTAATGAAAGTACGATTATCTATACGCCGATTCCGACGAAAGGGAAATCTATGACTACTTTACTTTGGTCAGAAATGTAGATATAATGTTTCTGTCGGGAATCGTTTTGTTTTTTTATTTTTTGTTGTCTAAAACGTATGTTTAATGATTACAGCGTTGTAGATACATTACATGCGCTGACCACTAAAATTATTTCTTTACTATTCTTTTGATCGATAATACGCCTCTGACATACCGTGAAGAGGCATTTGTTTGTGTGGTTCTACACGTCATTCTTATAAAACAACCGGCAAATTTCAATAATTAATCGGTTCTATTGCGTTATTTTTCATCCAGGGAGAATCGAAACATCAATGTTTTACTATCCGTCGGGTAGATCTCATGCTGATTATCAAGATTATACTTTCGTACCCCTCTTTAAACCTCCACCTGTGTCTGCTCACCCACCGGAGATCGGTCAACAAATAGACCTTGTTTGCGATGGTACGTTTCTTCAGACATATTAAGTAGTCTATCCTACTGACAAGTCGGTCAGAACAGTAACATTAAACTCCCTCAGAGCCTGTAGGGACTGGTTTCAAAGCGAGGTAGTTGTTTGAAGTTGTTCAACGGTCGCTCCACAAACAGTGCATGCAAAGAGACGACTTTCTACAGTCTTGAAATTTGTGTAGTGCGTCGCTGTCGATGAACAGCGCACGTCAGTCTTGAGACGCCACGACTTTGAGCCTGTTTCTGGATGGCAGATGAGTAAAAATTTCTCATGTAAGCAGGTTGTATCTTTTGGTAATGTTTGAATATGCTTTACATTGTTTAATGGAATTTCTATTGTGCAAGCAGTGTATTTGCGTCTGTTTGGTCTTAATTTTGGGGGCTGCTGTCGCTGATCCGGAGGGACCATGGTACTATGTTGCCTGATGCAACGGAACAGCGCACCGGGTGAGAGCACTGCACAACAGTGCAGTCTGAGTAGCCAAGACTTTTTGTCCGGTTAGTTGTCGTCATAGGAATCGCAGTATGGGAAGAGTGTAAATACATTATTTTGAATGATTGGCGAATATGTATCACACTGTCAATGCATAACCGAATGTCGAGAACTGTTGTACATGAATTGTTGTCAATAACGTGGTACAGCAGAGGGAGATGGCGTCAACAAAAACACTTACGTGGGTAATTAGAGTGTTACCAACCATCAAGTTAAGTGTTAATACACTGTGCTTTGTTCCACTTACAAAAAGGTAGTCAGTGGGCTCAGTAGTGAAAGTAGTTAAAAGTAAGAACGTTTGATAACCTTGGGTTCTGGAGATTTGGGGAAGGCAGGATTCCAAGAGATTGTCTCAGAAAACAATGAAGCACATGCTAGTAGAAAAAAAATGCATGCAGATATGTAGTAAAAAAGCAATAAACTAACAATTACTTCCAGTCGCCGAAGAAACTGGTTAGGTGCACGAACTCCCGCTGTGCTCGGCCCTATCGTTAGGGGGCTTGCAATAAAAAGATTCGCAGCTAGCCAAGGGCTTTGAAATTCTACAGAAACTGTGCCTTCCGCTATAATTGCTGCCATTTGCACACATATTTCACCACACAATATGCAATCAGAGTACCATCACTACTTAGACAACCAATACTGATGCATATTTTGAAACAGAAGTGGAAATAAAGAGTGTGAAATATAGTTAAGCTGGTTGATCAGTGTATGTGCAAAGCCAATAACAAAACCGCTGGAATTGTCTTCCGTCTAATGAAAAACATATCTTCGCCCTTTCAGTCGAGATCAGCAACTTTCTTTCATTACCTTGTTAGAACGATCACTCTTTCACAATTTTGACTGTGGTCTATTTCGTTAAAAGTTATTGGTAGTACAGGTATTGGCATTGATCGTTCTTCTTTCCTGTCTTTTTTCTGAAAATCAAAGGTTTAGCGACCTGTGAGTTTGATGTTCTCGTTAGCGGAAGTCTTGCCTATGGAGCAGCTAGCAGAGCAGCTTATGAAATGTATTGGGACTACGTGAACGGCACTGCTAAGAGTGAGTTAGTTCTCTGTTACAGTGGAATCACCGTGCGACTTGTGTAGTCTTGAACAGTGAAATAGCATATTATGATTCACATTTTCCAAAAAGAAGAAAGCTTTGAGACATTGGTATTTAATCGTTCAAATATTTGTTTGTTTCTAGACTTGCGTTCATTATTTCTTGAACAGCTTGGAAGTGAACTCATTCTAAGCTACTCATGCTACTCGACAGTTTGAAATTATTATTTGTAAATTTTCACAGGATGGTGAGCTGGATGTCACCAGTATTATATATCCTCCTTGTGTATACCTGACGCGCTGACATCGTCGACATAACCTTGTACTGGGTTAGGGATTGACGCCGGTTCGTATGGGTTTTCGATCCCACGGAGCCACTTATCGATGCCCTGTTCGAACACAATTACGCTCCATGGACATCCTTGAATGATTCCTCTACCATACCTTATAGGCTTGGTCAGTCCATTGGTGGTCTTGATTTGAAATGTTGAATTATTGGAGATATTCTCCGTTATGTCGATGAAAGTTTGTTCATATCCTGCAGTTGTTAGCTTATTTATCATGAAATCATGGTCAATGCTTCCGAAGGCATCCTGTATGTCAAAGAAGGCTGTGCAAAGTGTACATGATGTGTGAAGGAAATCTGCGATGTTAGAACGTGGGCAGAATACGTGTTCTTTGAGACCGTTTTTCGGCATTGCTCCCATCTGACGCTTAGAGAGTCTTCCTGTCTCAACTGTCTGGCGCAATAGAATCAATTTCACGAAAACTTTGTACGACCAAAGCATAAGTGAGATCGGTCGCCAATTATCAACCACAGAAGAATTTCCGTTTTTCTTCGGAATAAGTATTATAATACCATGCTTCCTATCTGTTGGCACACGTCTATTGATCAAGCATACATTAGCAATGCATCTGAATATTGGTGCAAGTTTCTCCTTCTGTTGTTTAATCTTATCATACCCCTTAAGCTCCTGGTGACTTACGGCTGAGAAGCTTATTAATCGCAGTCAGGATCTCCTCATCACTGAATAGATCCACTGATATGGTGACCAACTCGGTTTAAGGATGTCAACGTCAAACCAAGGCAGCTGTGTTGGAGCTTGCTTCAATGAACACTTGCACTTTTCTTGAAACCGCTTCAGCTCGATTATTTGTGTATCAATGGAACCTTCTTGTTGTTTACGTGTTTGACAATTATTGTTATTGATTTCAATAGCTTTCTTTAATTTTCTCTCGCCACATGTGTGTCAGTTCGTCTCGGTTGATAGTATTATCGTTGTCATTGGCTGAATTCCGTATGTTGTTTTGTGTACCTGCATTATGCATGGTTATGCGGGTGAATTGTTTGAAATATTTTCAAGCGTATTCTATATCAAAAAGACACGATTCTTGTGGAGATTTTGTAGTAAATGTCGTCATTTCGGGGACATCAATCGGGAAATGAAAAATACGCCTTTAAACTTCAGGAATGGACGGCTGTATGGTATGTTGTTTGGTTTTATTGTCACGAAATTCCCATCTCGACAGAATATATTTTTAGCATTGTAGAGAGCCTCAGCCATTTTTCTTGGTTGGGATGATAAAAAGTTTGTTTCACTCACATCGGCTTACTTGCGATAGAGAGACGAAATAAACAATTCAGTTCCTCAAAATTCTTCCAGGCATTTTCATCGCATTTTGCCAGAAATGGCATCCAGGAACTAACTTCGAATACATTATTGACACATACCTTTCTGCACAGCGGCCATGTTGCACGTGCTCTGTTTTAGCGATTGTGTCATTTGCTTGATTTTTCCCGTCCGTATTGCTGCCTTGAAAGCTCCCTTCAATCTTGATATCATACCCATGATGCCATAAGATGTTTACCTACTATACACTGAAGTATCGACGTCAGCCACAACGGGTGTACTAGACAAACGCCCAAATCCAGTGGACAGTCAAAACAACACGTCTTACCCGTTTGAACCGTTTGAACGAACATACATAGATACATAGATACATACATAGATACATAGATACATACATAGATACATAGATACATAAATACATACATAGATACATACATAGATACATAGATACATACGTACGTACGTATGTATGTATGTATGTATGTATGTATGTATGTATGTATGTATGTATGTATGTATGTATGTATGTATCTATGTATCTATGTATGTATGGATGGATGGATGGATGGATGGATGGATATCGATGGATGGATGGATGGATGGATGGATGGATGGATGGATGGATGGACGGATGTATGCATGAATGTATGTATTAGTTATCGATAAAGTCTCTGGGTGAATTTATCAGTTATCTTTATGGCATTAAGCCAGTAGCTCTTTATTTTACAAATTAAAAATAATTTATATGGCAAATTTTCAAAATGATTGGGGGACAGCCAGACAAAAGAGGGCGCCTGTTGGAATAACATTTCTGTCAAATGCCTAAATGGAATTAAATTATGGTTGCGTCATAATGTATCAAAAAAATTGAAGAAAGAGTTGAGGCAATCACATGAAGAATGAACCATCTTATGTAAACATTCCTATTCAGCCATACGGTACACCAAAGTTCTCACGACAACATGTTTTATACAGATTTTGGATGTCCGCCGCTGAACACATTAGACCACGGAGGTTACAAGTGGGATTATTCTAAAACTGTTTACGCCATCTGTGATCCACCATACCTTTTACACGGACCCAATCATAGGACATGTCAGAATGGTGTATGGACTGGCAGTAAAAACAAATGCCGTAAGTTCTCTCTCCTTATATTAAATGGTTTCATTTCTTTAACTTCCGAGCTTATGCTGCCTTCGTGTTCACTATAAACTGAAGATGCCTGTTTCTGCTCCGTAGAACGCCTTAAGGTAGAATACGCCTCGTCGACACATATTCGGTCTCGTCTCTCTTTTTTTACAATTATAAATATTCTCTTCTGATCTAACACTTGATGGGGCTAATTTTAAAGCTCTTAGTTTTTCGAAAATCGAATCAGTAAATGTTACTTAATTTGTTTCTCTGGCGCCAAAATTTGCCCAGAGTGTTGATTCGGTGAGAGAATGGTTAAAAGATTCATTGAAGAATGTTTGAGCAAAAGTTTAAGTCTTTCACTTTCGCGGCGCTTGCTATCTTAATCAGGCTGATATTAGAATTTTCATATCAGTCAGTTTATGTGTAGTGTGTATTGGTACTGTCTTTAGGTCAATGCAGGCTAGAGCGCAGCATCATTAGCAACATTTTCGGTATCTGGACTTTTCTAGAAATTTCCTACGCTCTATGAGACCTCTGTCTACATGTCCAACAAACTCTAAAAAATGAAAAATCGGTGATACCAAAGATGAGTAATGACGATGTGATGAACAAGTTTCACCTACAACGACAATTTGTCAGTGCCCGTGCTCGTGTGAAAAAAGAAGAGAGGAGAAAGAATAATAATTTTGAGTATATGAGATAATTAACGGGATATTCAATAACGTTAACGTACTGTTTCACTCTGTCTTCCAGTCGCCAACAATTGGGTCACTGTTGTTCTTGGAGTAGGTCTGGCTGTCAAAGTCATCGCTGCTGTCATATTCGTAGTTCTTTATATGCGGCGCAAGTGTTCACCCACGGAGGCAGATTCGACTGCAACGTCACAGACTTCAAATCAAAGCGGTCATATGTAACCTTAGAGTTATCGTATTTTTGTATTTGTACAACCTGCGTTTCTACAAGTCTATGTATCCTGTTGTTGAAGTTCTTAGCTACAGCCGTTTCAGAAGAACCCTTCAGTCCGAGTCAAAAAGTATCTCTATTAATCTTCATTCGTTCCGAAAAGTCAGGGGAGTTTGAATCATGAGAATTCGCAAGCTCCTTGCAGAAGTAAAATAGATTCAGTGAAGGAAATTGCAAGATCAGAGAAAAAACGCGCTTTGTATCCGCTTTCCTGAAATGTCACATTCCCAAATACAGTGTGAAAATTATGCTTGAAGTTGATTAAAGTAAATGGCTTCAAATCTAATCGTTGTTTTGCATTTTTTTTAAATTATTGTGTGAAGTTGTATGAATTGAAGTATCTATGGGTTTATTGTGATTATGTTAGGCTATGGCGTGTATACTGACTGACGTATACTTTCTCTAAACGGCGGATATAACAATCTTTATCTACGAACTGAGGGAGCGTTCAGTTATTACGGCCGGGGATGGGTCGGCAAAATCCAGGGGGGGGGGGTCACCTTAAATTTGATAACTGCAAAGGGGGAGGGTCATGTACTTTTCAAACGGCTCAGAGGGGGAGGTCTCTTAATTTTCATAAGTATCCGTCCCGTCAAAAAGCAGTTTCAGTGTTCAGAAATATTCTGAGAGATAAAAATGATTCGCTGCATGATTTCATTCTCTGTAGTCATTTAACTGTAAATCTGAACAAAAGTATAATTATCTGTCACATGAACATCTTGACTTGGCAACTCTTGTCTTATTGTAAATTGACCTCACTTAGGGCAATGAAAAATTCCTACTACTTACATATTAGAAATATAGCAAGTTTTGTCAGGGAAATTATTTAACAGTTACCTATAGACTACTAATACCATAAAAAGTGAAATTATACTTTTAGGTGAAATTCCAATATCATAATTGTTGTCAAAATCTGAATTTCATATACCCTGTTTGAATCAAGTACATTTGTTACAATTATCAAACACCTGTAAAAGCACAAATTAATTTAGTCTAACATTGTAAAAAAAAATTATTCATAGTTTTTCTCATAGACTTCAATGTACCGGTATTGTGAATCAACATTTTCGTGAAATTCCAAATCCAATTTCTTGCACACATATCAACCTTTAACCATCCTAGTCAAACTATGTACTTTAAAATGAATTATCATATGTCTATAAATACACAGATTTAGATAGTTTTGAATTGGAAAACAATTATTTATAGTTTCCTCATAGACTACCATGTATAGTGAATCAACATTTTGGTGAAATTCTAAGATCCAATTCTTGCATACATATTCATTTGTAACCACCCTAGTCTAATCAAGACTCCACACCCTATTCCAAATAAGTACTTTTATGTCAATTATCAAATTCTATATCTTGTATTTTTAACCTTCAAATCTGGAGTACTATGCAGAAATCAGCGAGACACGTAGATTGCCTTACGCAATCCAAATGTCGTACTGTTCTCTTGACATCAGTTCCGTGGTAGTGGAAGGCCAATTTAATATAAACGCATTTTAAGAGGGCCTGTAAATATCAAATTGACAGACAAGACAGTTGAGATAAAAAAGTCAACATGAAATATGCAATTTTTGGAGATGGCTTTGAAGTCTAATAAAACACTAATTTTCGACATCTAGTCTCGACTTCTATTAGTAGGATCTGAGTCGTCGGAGCTCAGTGCTCCAAAGTCGTACTGGGCGCATACTACCAATGTATGCATATACCTGTATCCAAGTTGCGTTGGTCATTGAGGAAAGGTTAAACATGTTTATCATAATGTACATCTCAAAATTTAAATGTTGCAGTTATGTTGACGTGATACATCTAGATACCATCCATGAAATTTATTTTTTGTTTACAAGAAAGTTGCACAGGCGCAGATCCGACGATCCTTCTTCTAGAAGAGCTTCGTATTTTAGTTCTGCGGATGAAGATGCGCACGCAATTCCTGACAGTTCTAATTTTCAGCGACTTTATCAGGGGCAGCTCATACTTCCCAGCCACTTTCCAGAAATTTAGATCGTAACTTCGAGTGATTTTACGATTAAAGGTACTGTTCTAAAGCATTTAAAACAAGATTGAAATTTGAGGAGCATGACTGGTGCTCGCTACTACTCCCAGAGTTCCACCATAAGCTGAAAACTTTTCCCTGACATCCACTTGCATCCCTCTTTCCTCTCTCTCAAAAAGGAAACGCCTTGCTGTCCCTCTCCAAATTACAATTCTCTCCACTGTCTTCTCTCCACCTCATAATTTTGTCCCAGTCAACGTCTATAAAATGTAAAGTTTTAAATTCTACCTCGCCGGTTTGGCTTTTTATTAAGATGCTTTATTAGAAAAAGTCTAATTCTACGCCCTGGCCATGTAACGATAAATAAGTTTCTGATCGCCCACTGTCCTTTGATTTGAGAGTGAAAGTGTCCGCCCGAGGAAAACGCTTTGGAGCACTTTACAGCAGGAGAGTTTCTTTTTCTTTTTCTTTTTCTTTTATAGATTTCTCGTTCGTGCGTGTATGTTTTCTTCAGTCACCAATTTAATTGCCCAGTGTTTGGGATGAAAAAAGTATTGATTGATTGATTTCTCGACCGCCCCTGATTTATACACCAAGATAGTAAGCTATACGTGTTACACGGAGCAACATGCATGAAGCGACTTCCCATAGGGTGGTTGTATGTTCGGATTCGAAAATAAGAACAACGGATGAGAAGTATTTCCTTTACACAAATGGCTTATTATGTACTTTAGACCTTAATTTAGACCTGAAGCCTTGCAAAATAGACGTATACTCATCACTTTACGTACGTCACAGTCAACAAGAACGTAGTATCCTTCAACAACGGAGGGACCGTGCTTGAATGCAGACTTTACGCGGTATCATGGCCATATGAGGTCAACTAGCCTGGTTGTTTTGAAACACAGATTAATTATTAACATGTACATAACAGATAATATCTCACTGCGACACATAGCATAGAGGTCTGGCACAAGTGTGGCCATGACATCATAGCTTCGGTATGCATGGTCAGGTTGTGATTGTCCATAGTGACGTCACCTTGTTGAGACAAGTCCCAGTTGCTGCGCAAAATTGTATATCCGCGATACAAATTGTTAGTAGTTTGTTCAATTGTGGTTTCATGAGTTATTATTTAAACGTTTAGTGCCGAACATATTTGATTAAACATTGCGCAACCTTGAACGCGGCGAATTTTAGAATTTTAAGACCATTATTTCGAATCGGTACGGTTACGGCAGGGATCTGAAAAGAGGGGCGGAAAATAGTCTGCCATAATCCGTTTTGAAATCATTTTACATGCCTGCCGTCGTTATTAACCATAATTCAACTATCATTGGTACGCTGGGTAAATCATTTATTTTGTCGAGTTTGGTGTTGACATGTTGACGGTAAATTATCACGAATCTAAAACATTCCTTTGTCAACAGCGTAATTAAGAGTATACCTATTCTTCGATCAAATGAAATCTATTTTACAGCATTCAAACAACTTACGTTGTTTTGTAAGACAATGCCCTACTTTTCATGATACTAATACAATTGCGTCACTTGAAAATAGCGGGGAAGATAATGATTTACCATGTTATATTCAGTGCTGTGCCACAACATAGAACCGAAAATTAATAATTTACCAACGGAGTGGCTTAATATCCAAACTGTTTGTCGAAGATAGCGTGGCCACACTATTTTGTCAGTAATTTCGGAGTTATTGGACGGCATGTTTCCGAACGCAGACGTCCAATTGGACATTGTTTTTCGTCTTGCGGGAAGAACTCAAGCCTTGCAAGTGACGGACCACAAGTTATACCAAGCACAGGATGTTTTAACATTTACCGTTATTTGTAAATAAATGATTTATGACTATGAAAGACAACATAGAGAAGACATTCAAAAATACCAAACAAACGAGAAGTATAGAGGAGAAAACGGAATATGCATTCGATAAAATGCGTACACTGTTAGGTCAAATTCTGTTATTTCTGTGATGTTTATAAACCCGTGTGTTGCACTCTAACCAGGTTAATGGCGGATCCTCATAAGATACACCTCAATGTCGACAGAACGACAGCGTGTTACAAAGTCCACCAACAGACTACATAGCTGTGTTGGCGTTGATATCAATCTATGGTCAGTTACAGAGTGACACAGGTTGATGGCGATGAGTCACGTGACCTCACCTCTCTAGGTGCGCGCTGAGAACAGCTCTGACAAGCCTAGGAGCGGCGTTTAGGAATGACGTCAACCGGACACAGATAAATTCGTGTAAATTTTCAACTTCCCGTCAAAAAGTCTTGTTCTGTGCGATTTGTAGGCCAACCAGAACTTTAACAGAGCTCTCTGCGACCCTTGGGAATCAACAGGTGTCTACTATTCGAAAAGCGAAGTTGGAAAAATATTTTTAGTGCGCGTACTAAGAGGCGGACACCCCTGCGTGGGCAACATTCTGTGGTCCAACGTTATCTGACAACCATCGAGATTCTTCAGTTTTCCAACTAGGACATCTTAACAATTTGAAGTGAGCTGAGTCCATTTTTCCACCTTTACATCGGGAAAATCTCAGCGAAATGTTCCGAAAACTTCGGATACTTGTTTTACTACTGACGGCGTCGTCGATTAATTCACAGTACGGTAAGTCAGATTTAACGGTGTCGTCTTTGTGGAAACGCTACTTAAAAACCGCCATTTTTACACAACACAGTCCAATTTACAGGGGTCACACCCGCATCGCAATATCTGTGTATTGTTTTTCAGGGCATGTCTTATAAGGAAA
>LD370241.1:4431-19717 GCA_001465055.1 Ptychodera flava
CAATGGAATTTCCTTAGTAATCAACCTGTAGGAATGCAATGTCATGTGTGTACTGGTACTTAGTATTTCTGTAAAATGGGAGCACAGTGTCATTGACACTATTTTTAATAACATGTAAACTTATATTAAAGACGGAGCTACATAATCGAAAACGGTCACCGATATCATTGAAAGATATATCTTAATAGACAGCAAATAATACAACAACAGAAGTGTCATAGTCATTATTTATCGCTTTCAGCATCTGTGTATAAATGCCTCTAATTTAAACGCATAAGGGTGCATTTAACACGGCTGTAAATTCAGATTTTTACTCAATCATAAAGCATCTTTACTATTGTAGACTCAAAAAGTGTACATTGTGCACTCTAACAAAGAGACTTCAATGTTCAATGTTACATAGATAACTCAGATACATTCTAATATCTCACTTCTCATTTTTCATAACATGTAAGCTTTACGGGCAGCAACTGGAATGTTTCGGTAATGTGCGTGTCATAAATACGTCAGAAAGAAGTGCAACAAAAGCAACTCTGATTGATGTTTTTGGTACAAATATGTAGCTAAAACACTATTGAAAACTGAATGACTTCAAAAGATAAAGTTAAGGATAAAGTCAAAGTGGTATAATTTTGAAAAATGGTTCTTAAGCATTCGAAAGCTCGGTTAACCATCTTGTTGTCGAAACTTCACAGCTTTAGATTTAACTCCAACAAAATATACAAAAGATATCATCGAGTGCGCATGCAATAGACTTTCGTGTCAAAAGAACCAACCATGAGAAACGGAAATAAACCTGTGCGGAAAAACAAACAGATATACGATTTTCTGTCGGTAGCAGTGTTGACAGGTGGTACGTGTAATCTCATTCTCCAAAACAAAGTCTCAATCACAAAAAAGTATTATTGAATGATTATTGAACATCAGCATGCCTGCTCGACAGTAGTGATCACAATGTCAATTTAAGTTAAAGTTGATTATTTGCCGCGGGAATTGTTATAATATACTATTGTTTATGTTTAGTAATTTCACAAATTCCATCGAAGCTCTATATTTAACTATACACGTGAGGACCATATCAAGGGATTCGACATTTCAAAGTCAATGATACCATTCATTTTCTATTATAATACTACGGATAACTTATTTGCCAGACGCTACATGATTTGTAGTCTAAGCTAATTAAATCTATGAATTAGCTCTACATATTACAATAACCAATTAATTAGCACACAAACTGAATGCTATATATATTTTCATATTGTAGAAGGGTATAATACAAGGCTAAATCACCGTCATTATTTACTACTGAATTTCCGTTTATTATTTACGAACTGAATCAGCAACATCAGGAAGAATTATGCACACATCCAATAGCCCTAATACAATGACTCTTCAATACAACATTTTAAGAGTTTTCAATGAAGTCCATTCTGTAATCGATCGTACTTTTGTAGCTCAGCCTCAGATTATGTATCTGTCGGTTCCAATTAAGTCATGTATTTTAAGGAAAGGGAATAGCTATATCAAAATGACTAATTTATAAATCCTGGTTGCAGTACAGCGCTATCTCGTCGTTCTTCTCTGTTATCGTGACTTCATTCGGATCGATTGTCACTATTGGTGCGTACTGGACATTGAATCTGATGGAGCAGGTCGAGTTGGGGGATACATAATCAACGCAAGTGAAAGTCAAACTTGGCCAATCCTTGTTAACAGGAATCTAGTAATAGGTAATATAGCGGAATCCGTTTGATGTTCCGTTCAAAGTTGATTCAACAACATGGTTTGGATAGTGTTCAACCAAAGTAAATGTCCAAGCTGGCTATCTAGTTTTGAGAAACACGTCAAGGTATAAATATGACCCACCACCACAGATATAGGATCCAGGTGACCGATTTGAAGTTGATCCATCAAATTAATCACTTAGCAGATTGGTTTGTTTGAAGTTGGAATTGAATCCATGGCATATATATCGGCGTGAGCAGTTCTCGATCTGCTGTCTGGTACAACGACGCCATTTGATCCTGTCACCGCAGATTGATAACTACCACTGTCAAATGCAGTAGTTGATGCCGAGACGGACTGTATTACCAAGGCAGCGTGATGGCATTACGGTAAATGTGTATCTAATGCTGTCTACGAGGTGATTTACATTTGACCGAAACCAATTGCCTTTACTGATTGTCTCTCCATTCTTAATCCACGATAATGTCTGATCTGAGTCCAGTGAACTAACCTTGCACTCGAATTGGAAGACAGACAAAATACTAATACTTCCATTTGTCTTAATACTTGTTTGTCGGTACACCCTCGTAACATCTGCTGGGTGAGTCACAAAATGAACAGCTGAAAAACAAGCCAGTGCAGAAAGATTTCTAATCAAAATCAAACACAGCGACGAAGCAAGTCATGGAGACATAATGTGAAACAAATGTCATGAGGCATTGAAATCTAGCAGTATGTGATAAAAGAAATGTGTGCGCCGGAAAGTGACTCTCCAGAGTTTTTAGCATGCACTCATAATTTCATATACTTTATTTGTAATCCACTTCTGGTTTCGTTACCTTTGAAGAGAGTGCGATCATAAAAACCCAAGGCTGACCTAAGTTATTGAAGTGTGAAGTCAGTTTACAAAAGTATTAAATATTCTTATGAATTTTCTCAGTAGTTTTCGCATGCACGACTACTTCAAACTGGTCAATGTCCTCTAGAGACGCATCTCACTGAGGCTTACAAAGACAATTACCATTAAAGTTACTATTCAGGCCGTTTCCTGAAATCCATTACTGTACATTAGTCTATTTTTGACTTTTGTATCACGGTACTTTTTAATGGGGTCATAATTGAATGCTTTGATGGGCATCGACTCTGCATGTCTAAAGTTGTTCAACTATTAAAAACCAGAGAATATGTAACTCTGAATGCGATTCGAGAACTGAGTTCCGCTTACATAAAACAAAGGCAACAGCCAAAATGTACTTTAAAATATGTAGCCATAGTGAGAGTTAAGGTAATGATCTCTGGCATGCTCTTCATATTCAATCATGGCGTTTTACTGGCACCCGAGTGCATTATGAAGCGGTCCAGCGCCAATAACATCGTTTTACCTATATCTGTCTGCAACTCACAAATGAGACCACAAAGTTTATCATACCAAGTGGCATGGTCCGTCACATACAATTAATAGGTATTACATGTTCTCACCTGGTAAAAATAGGGTCTTTATAGGATACTTTTCTAATATTATATAGGGCTCAGCCCTTGGTATCGCGCCAGTGCTTAAGATTTGCAATGCTATTTGTATTGATTCATGATAAAGTATAATTCATTGTTGCTTCATATACCTTTATATGCCCAGTTTTCCTCTGGTGAAAGCAGCTCACGTACGTACACAATGAACACTGCAGCAGTGCAGATATAGATTGTCTGCAGCGTTTGACACAAATTAGCAATTTTTACAATGATAACAGCCTATTGCGTTAAACATGGGACGTATTGTGCAATCATTATCATTGCAATACTAACCACACTGCCAACACGTACTTGCAAGCTGGAAACTAGCGTTCCGGCTAAAGACTGGCATTTTTTGAATCCTATTATTGACACAGGGGCGATTTTCTAAAATTAAATCCTAGCATTCTTTTGGTATGCCCCCCGTTCATATGTACGACAGTTTTCTCCCTTTTTCTATTTTTTATGTGTGATATTTACGATATTTTGTATCAGCGACAAGGTGGATAATAACACTTACTGGCTAATAAAAGAAATATATTTTATAAATGGCGTGTTACAAGATAATAATATGCACTTTTCGTATTTGTTTATTTACGAGTGCTCACAAAACATGGTAGCGCCCATGAAAGTAGGGTACACTTCCGGTTACTCGCATCGCATATTATGAATCTGTTCATGCATAGTCAGTAAGCCGCTGGCATGACTAATATATATATATATATATATATATATATATATATATATATATATATATATATATATATATATATATATATATATATCACGTACTTCATGTTCTTACTACACTTATTTAGGTCGAGTGGCAGTAAGGATAGCCTGTGCAAGTCTTATTTGAAGCATTATACTTTGTGAAGCGTCTCTATTCCCCTGAATAACAACGTTTTGGCCTGTCAACCACAACCCATTTTGTTAACAATATTAAATGTAATTTTGAACAATTTATTCAAATCCAAACCTAAATTCAGATATCAACAGTAAGGTTGAAAGTTTAATACACTTTTATAGATTGCAGCAAGGTAGAATGCGCCTCGGGGACAGATATTGGGACTCTGAAACTTTTACTATTTGTCTCTAATCTAATATCAGTGGTGGCTCATTTTGAAAGCTCGTTGGGTAAGAATACTTACATTAAAGCTATACGACAGTTGAAAAAAAATTTTTTTTCTCCGTCTAGTAAACAAAGGGATAGAGGCCATTTTGAATTCCAAAAATCGGTAAATTTGGGGTAATTTGTTTCTATAGTACTACAATTTTCAGTTACCGCGACATTTGCTTGTGAGTTTGAAAGAGAATGGTTAAAAAATTGGGAGTGTCATAGTCATCATTTATCACATTCAGCATCTGTGTATAAAAACCCTAATTTAAACGAATAAGAGTGCATGCCACACGGCTGTAAAATCATATTTTTAATCAATCATAAATCATCTTTAGTATTGTAGACTCAAAAAGTATGCATTGTGCACTCTGGCAAAGGCACTTTTTTGGGAGTAGAGATTTAGCCGAGCGGTTCTCTCTGTGGCCTCTCCGCTAGGCGACTGATGCCGTATGTTGTGGGTTCGAACCCGATTGAAAACTAGCCGTATTTAATCAGTTCGTGTTCTCTCCTAATTTAGAGATGTATTATGCGCACTCGCAGTATCGTTTTGACCCGTTGACCCTTTGTTGCGCGTGCGTACAGCAGAAAGTTGATCGTACCTAAATGTCAGAGGTCAGAGCTAGCTGCGATTGCGCATGCAAAGTTTTCTGCCTGACTGCCTACCGTGTGTACTCCGTCAGAAGCTTCTGCTGTACAGGAAACTTCCAGAATCATGGTCCACAGGTACAATAAATCAGCAATCAACGGTAAATATACCTCTTTACAGTGATTTATTGATAAATTTGTGGAACCAGTGCTTCATTTGAACTTTCCTAGGAGCCTAGCTCTCCATGGCAGGGCTGTGTGTTACCGGCGTTGAAGCCATATAACGCCGGTATTAAACACAGAGCCCTGCCACACAGAGCCGGCCCACTGCCCGGACTTGCATTTCATGTTTGCCTGCACGGCAGTTGCAATATACTTTAGTACCGTGGACTGTTTGTCCGCTGTTGATCATTTCGAATATATTGCCATGGGGCTGTGTATGGCTTATAAATATGATGATGCATGGAGGTAGAAACTTCTTCCGCTATCGCCACGGTGAACGTACGATGCGCGTTGATGCTCCCATGGACGACTGCAGAGGTACATCCAAGGTCTTCCTAAATTGCCGTCATCGTCAAAAACCTAAGCTTCCACAATGACCCTCGGGGCTCCTATGGCTTCCGTAACTCACGTAGGTTTCTAAAACTATATATCATTTCCCTTCCTCTCAGTCTTTTGCTACACACCAAGGACGCCAAAGGAGTCTCGCCATAAAGAGGTTGGGAGCATCCGGACTAATGGAAGGAAATCAACTGAAGAGGAATTTTTGCCAGACATACGACACCAGGAGGATAAAATTTGCCTAAATAAAATTTGCTTCATGTGCATTATAAAGTTTATGTAGTCAAGCTAATAGGCTGATTTTCAGGTTGTTTTGATTTTGCTCTTGTTTTTTGGCAAACTATTTCCTCCAAAAACCTAGTTTGTACTAGGGTTTTGTTTTGGTTTTGTTCTTGTTTTAGCATTATTATTATATTTTTTGCACAGTGCAATGAAAGCATTTGTTCCTAGGTTAATATCAAAGACACATGTCAGCAGCATATCACTCATAGTTACTCAACAGGACTGTCCATGCAGCTCTATAAAGTACTGCAAAACAAGACAGAGAAACATTTACTACAAGAGGATTTTTTTGAAATTTTTAATACTTATATTATATTGTTATACATGTTCATAGTGTTGTGAAATATAATAAAGATACTGATATATGACTTAGAAGTGTTTTTTTAATTCAGATCCTCAGTCATGAAAAGCAATACAGAATTACAGGAATAACAATGCTGACTAAATTCAAGGTATCTCTTGTAGAAATATCCAAACTGCAGGCCTACAAGATGCATCACCAAATTGACTAATCACAGGGCCAGGTTACTTGCCCATGTGACTCCTTACATGTACCATCACAGTTTAAGTTTGAACCCATCTAAAGTGCGGTACGTAACCACTGACCATGCTGACTGTTGATTTTGATTCGTATACTGCCACTTGACGTAGCCGGCCCTGCGTGCGACGCTGTGTGTTCCTGGCGTTACACGGATGGGAGGCCGTATAACGCCGGGAACACAAACCATCGTACGGAGGGCTACCACTTGACGCAGCTGAACACTGTGATGAAACTGTGGAAAATAAAAGGCTGTATTTTTTCACTACAAGAATTCCTTCGCGGGCTGTTATAAAAGTCGCCATGCATAAGATCGTTATATTCTTGGTACGTATACAAAGCTAAAACGTTGGAATTTCCCAAAATAGAAGTAGGCCGTCATGCATGTAAGAAATTGTCGAGTGTCCCCGATGTCCCCCATGGCGCAACGGCCATAAAATGCTGGCCTTTGTGTCCACCAATTGTTCATCGACGGTGTTGTTCACGTTGGATTCAAAAATCGGCCAAAAGACACTGTACGATGGATTTGAATATAGCTGAATGAAGTCATGGATATTCTGACAGAAACACCATGGAGGAAACCCTGAGAAGACCGCTGAAAGGATTGCATAAAATCTACCGGAACTTCGAACTTTACACCCTCGATATCGATGGTAGCCATGAAGTTAACTGAACGTCCAAGCTGTTTCTGCTTCCGAGCTTGAATCGAATATGACTCTCCAACGCCTTTACACAAGAGCCGAAAGCACCCGGTGTTGGACGCGAGACCTGAGAAAAATCCATTTTCGTGTTCAACGGGTAGCTTATGCCAATATGAATATGCGCATGCGCAGTGCTCCAAAATGTATCTCTAAATTAAGAGAGAACAAGAACTGTTAATGTTACATAGATAACTCAGATATATTTGTGAAAGTATTCCAAAACTAATATCTCACTTCTCATTTTTAATAACATGTAAACTTTACGAGCAGCAGCTGGACTGTTTCGGTAATCTGCGTATCATGAATACGTCAGAAAGAAGTGTAACGAAAGCAAATCTGATTGATGTTTTTAGTACAAATATGTAGCTAAAACACTATTGAAAACTGAATGACTTCAAATGGTTACGTTTAGGATAAAGTCAAAGAGATATAATTTTGAAAAATGGTTCTTAACCATTCGAAAGCTCGGTTAACCATCTTGTTGTCGAAACTTCATAGCTTTATATTAAAAAGATGCATCAAGTGCGAATGCAGTGGACTTTCGTGTCAAAAGTACCAACCATGAGAAACGGAAATAAGCGTGGGTGGAAAAACAAACAGATAGCCGATTTTCTGTGGGCAACAGTGTTGACAAGTCGTACGCGTAATCTCACTCTCCAAAACAAAGTCTCAAGCACAAAAAAGTATTATTGAGTGATTGTTAAACATCAGCATGCCTGCTCGACAATAGTGATCACAATGTCAATTTAAGTGAAAGTTGATGATTTGCCGCGGGAACTGTGAAAATATAATATATTTCATGTTTAATAATTTCACAAATTCCATCGAAGCTCTATGTTTAACTATACGCGTGAGAAGCATATCAAGGGATTTGAAAGTTTCGAGGTCAATGATACCATTATTGTCCCATCATAATACTAGGGATAACTTATTTGACAGACGCTATCTGATTTGTAGTCTAAACTAATTAGCTCTGCAATAATAGATGAATTGGCACACTAATCGAGTGCTATATGTATTTTCATGTAGTTGAAGGGTATAATACAAGGCTTAATCACCGTCACTATTTACTACTGAATTTCCGTTTGTTATTTACGAACTGGATCAGCAACATCAGGAAGAATTATGCACAAATCAAATAGCCCTAATAATACAATGACTCTTCAATACAACATTTCAATCGTTTTCAATGAAGTTAATTCTGTAATTGATCGTACTTTTGTAGCTCAGCCTCAGATTATGTATATGTCGGTCCAAATCATGTATTTTAAGGAAAGGGAATAGCTATATCAAAATGACTAATTTATAAATCACTTGATTTATTTTTTGTCTAATTATTATTGGTAAATTTATATAAAGATGCACTTCCTTTCTCTGCTGTTTCTGTTCTTTTCATAATACTTTTTCCCTGCGTTTTCCATACAGGTATTCATTACCATTTATTGATTTTCCTTCACACAACTTCCTTTGCATGTGTGCAAAACGCCTCGAAAGGAAAATGAATTAAGTCAGTGTCAAATATACTATTCTTCCAAATAACATATACAGTACCTGGTCAGTCACTCTTCGACAAACTGATAATAATTACACATGTATACCTTTGATACTACTGTATAAGGGGTTTATGTCAGCGAGTGTAGAGCATGATATGAAATAACGAGGATATTGTGAGTGAAAACAATGTTTCGGATTTTATAATTCAAACCCGGATAACGGTCACGTAAACGTTTACCATAAAAGTCTTCAATAGCAATTGACATTACATATTAATTTTTGCCTGTGATATTATTATGTTTTCGCACTTTCTTTTATGAATGCCAATGTTTTTATATCCGACTAGGATGTGTAAATAGAACTAAGTTAAGCTGACATACATTGTGATTATCGTTTGTGTCGGCGATTTGCCTCCTTTCTGTGATAACAGCACATTTTAGATTATATAACTTGGATATGAAAAGGTGAAAAAGTATTATCACATTCGCACAAGAAGCCACAAAATGAGATTCTCTGTTATGACAAGTTAGACAACATTTCTGCGGTAACTCTCAGAGATTGTCCTTGGCTAGCCCTAAGTACACGCTATCGTTTCGTACCCCGAGGCTCTGATAGTGTTCAACTTCATCAGCAACACTATTTTGATCGGATGCTGAATATCCACGACCGATGCTGTCTGCATTGTTCGTGCACGCGGTCCTAATAACACCTTCCTCTTGTATATCTTGATATTCTTGTATATCTTGATATTCTGCATCATGATAATTATCTTGACTATCATCAGCAACAAGTTCAAGATCGATATCGGTGTTAACTATCTCCCTTCTCTCTGGTTTACTTTTGAGAGCGAATGATTTTAAACAGAAATTCATGAACATAAAACAAGAAACGCAAGAAACGATAACTCCAACTACCAATCCAATGAAAGCGGACCCCACAAGCAGTCCGGCTTTTGGCCCAATTGTGTCAGTATCTTCATATCCACATGAACAACAAGACTGATTATCATCACCAGTTGGAGATATTGAAGTCGCTAGCGCCGTATGCTTTGGCTGATCAGTGTTACTCCCATATCGATAATCAGAGTAGCGCTGGCATTTCCTGTACCAACTTTATTTGCAAATACGCAAGTTATCGAATGTTCACCATTGTCTTGTGAGTCAAACGCCAAGATGCGGAGAGACATTCCTTCCAGACTAAATCTACCATCACTATTAACGTTCACTACGTCATAATCATAATACCAAACAAGCTCTGTGACATGTGGATTTGCATCTTGCTTGCAGTTCAGCACAATCCCGTCATTCTCCTCTGTTACCGTGACATCAGTCTGGTCGATTGTCACTATTGGTGCGTACTGCACATTGAATCTGATGGAGCAGGTCGAGTTGGAGGACACATCATCAACGCAAATGAAAGTCAAACTTGTTAACAGGAGACCAGTAATAGGTAATATAGCGAAATTCGTTTGATGTTCCGTTAAAATTTGATTCAACACCATCGTTTGGATAGTGTCTATACCAAAGTAAATGTCCAAGCTGGCTATCTAGTGTTCCAAGTGGCTATCTAGTGTTGAGAAACACGTCAGGGTATAAATATGACCTACCACCACAGATATAGGATCCAGCTGACCGATGGGAATTTGATCCATCAAGTTAATCACTTTGCATATTGGCTTATTTGAAGTTAGAATTGAATCAATGGCATATATGTTGGCGTGAGCAGTTCTCGATCTGCCGTCTTGTATAACAAACGCCATTTGATCCTGTCACTGCACATTGATAACTGCCACTGTCAAATGAAGCTGTTGATGCCGAGACAGAGTATACCACCAGGGCAGTGTGATTCGCATTATGGTTAACCATGTATCTATTGCTGTCTACGAGGTGATTTACATTAGACCGAAACCTATTGCCGTTACTGATTATCTCTCTATTCTTAATCCACGTAAATGTCTGGTTCGATTCCACTGAACTATTAACCGCACACTCGAATGCAAACGAAATGGTAATAGTAGTCCCAATACTTTCTTGTCAATACACCCTCGTAACATCTGCTGGCTGTATCACAAAATCAACAGCTGAATGACCTGTCAGTGCAGAAAGAATGCTTATCAAAATCAAACACAGCGACGAATCAAGTCCGGGAGACATAGTGTGAAACAAATGTTATGAGGCATTGGAATCTACCAGTATGTGGTGAAAAAAATGTGTGCGCCGGAAAGTGACTCTCAAGAGTTTTTAGCATACACTCATAATTCCATATGCTACATTTTTTTTGTTTCGTTACCTTTGAAGAGAGTGCGATCATAAAAACCCAAGGCTGACCTTAGTGATTGAAGTGTGCAGTGGGTTTACAAAAGTATGAATATTCTTATGAATTTTAGACACTCGTCACACTACTACTTCAAACTGGTCAATGTCCTCTAAAGACGCTTACCATAAGTATCATATATTTAGGAAAGGAGTCTTATCATTATAATCTTGAGCGTTAGCGGTGTTATATTTCACCCGCCGAAGCATCTCACTGAGGCTTACAAAGACAATTACAGTTAAAGTTACTATTCAGGCCGTTTCCTGAAATCGATAACTGTACATTAGTCTATTTTTCCTTTTGTATCTCGGTACTTTTAGCGGGGTCATAATTCAATGATTTGATGGGCATCGACTCTGCATGTCTAAAGTTGTTCAAATATTAAAAACCAGAGAATATGTAACTCTGAATGCGATTCGAAAACTGTATGCAAGTCTTATTTGAAGAAATTTTACTGTTCGTTGTGAAGCGTCTCTATTCCCCTGAATAACAATGTTTTCGCCTCCAAACCACAACGCATTTTGTGAACAACATTTAATGTAATTTTGAACAATTTATTCAAATGCGAACTTTAATTCAGATATCAACAGTGACGTTGAATGTTCAATACACTTTTATAGATTACAGCAAGGTAGAATGCGCCTCGAGGACAGATATTCGGACTCTCAAATTTTTAATATTTGTTTCTAATCTACAACCTGTTGTGGCTCATTTTGAAAGCTCGTGGGGTAAGAATACTTTTGTACGTCATAGCTATTCTATAATTGAAAAAAAAGTATTTTTTGGTCGAGTTAACAAAGGGATAGAGGCTATTTTGAATTTCAAACATCGGTAAATCTGGAGTAATTTGTTCCTATAGTACCAAAATTTTCAGTGACCTCCGACATTTATTCGTGAGTTTGAAAGAGAATTGTTAAAAAATTCCTTCGGAAAAATTTGAGCAAAAGTTTAATTATTTACTTCCGACGCGTATACTACCTTAAATCCAGTAATCTGCAGTTTACTTTAACTATTCTTCCTGATCAACCTAGTTTTCAAGTTTTTATGTGCTCTGTTACCTCCCTACCGCCTTGGGGTATTGAAGTGTGTTTTAAAAAGATAGAAATCTATATTTGCAAGGATTCGTGTTTTAAAGAAAAGAATTACCGTTATAGCTTTTCAAAAATTGAGAAATTAATTTATTTACATCTAGCTGACACAGGGATGCTTGTCATTTTGAATTCGAGACATCGATTAACCTGGGGTAATTTGTTTCTCTAGTATCAAAATTTGCACTGTTACCCCATTTTAATCGTAATTTTGAGAGAGAATTGTAAAAATATTCCTTCGGGAAAGTTTGATCAAACGTTTTAGTTTTGACTTTCCAGGTGCATGCTTCCTTAAATCCGGTTTCTTCATGATAAATCTGTTGTTTTAATGAACGTGTAAATATTATTTTTCAATCTCGTTTATCATAAGAGAGTATGGTTCAAAAATGTAAACAACGGACTAAACAACTTTATGTCAAGAAAAGAACATTGATACAGATGGATCTTCTATGCTTATTCACTTGAAAAACATTATCAGTTCGAAATCATAGATGTTATTAAAAGTGTTTCATAAAGTAGCATCTTATAGCTTGTGCTGTGACAGTGGGCAGATCGGCAGACATATGGCTGGATTTCAAAGGAGCAATGTCTAAATAACCGTACATTGAAAAGAGCTACTGGGCCTCGACAAATTCCATAAAAAATTTGGACACTTACCCCGTATAAGTGTCTCGTTTTGCTCGGGTACATCCAGGGTAGAAATTCGGGTGCGATGTACTTTTCTTTATTGCCATCAAATTCGAAAGCAGCTCTAAGTAGATGCAGCAAATAATGCGCACTTGAGTGAAAATCAACGCTTGTCATGTATTGTTCTTTAAATTTAGGGTGTCAATTTCCCTTCGGTGCATTCCGCTAGCCTTGCTCTCATTTGCAGAGCATTTTTGACCTCGGACTTGGCATGATGAGTCATAGTAATGGTTAGATCATTGTTTCGATGGAAATATCTTATGTATTTATAGTAACTCGATTTTATTACTTTCTAGACGTAATTGGTATAATACATGTTTCGAGCCGTACTTAGGTTAATGTTTATTACTTTCACTGTGTCTCATAACAAAACACTTGGCCAACAAAAACCTCTTTATCTATTTATGTATAAATGACGGAGCTACATAATCGGAGACAGTCACCGATGTCAATAAAAGATATATCTTTAATAGACAACTAAGAATACAACAACAGAAGTTTCATCAGTCATTATTTATCACTTTCAGCATCTGTGTTTCAATACCCCTAATTAAAACGCATAAGAGTGCAAGTCACACGGCTGTAAATTCATATTTTTAATCACTCATAATTCATCTTTTGTATGGTAGACTCAAAAAGTATGCACTGTGCACTCTAACAAAGAGATTTTAATGTTCAATGTTACTTAGATAACTTAGCTATATTTGTGGAATAATTCTAAAACAAATATCTCACTGCTCGGGCGATGCCCTCTTCATGTTGTAGTATCATTTTTCATAACATGTAAGCTTTACACGCAGCAACTGGACTGTTTCGGTAATCTGTGTGTCACGAATACGTCAGAAAGAAGTGCGACGAAAGCAACGAAAGCAACTCTTATTGACGTTTTTAGTACAAATATGTAGCTAAAGCACTATCGAAAACTGAATGACTTCAAAAGGTTAGGTTTGGGATAAAGTCAAAGTGATATATATATAAAATGTTTCTTAACTCCAATTTAATATCTAGTTGTCGAAACTTCACAGCTTTAGATTTACTCCAAACAAAATGTGCAAAAGATTCATCAAGTGCGAATGCAACAGACATTCGTGTCAAAAGAACCAACCATGATAAACGGAAATAAACTTGGGCGGAAAAACAAACAGATATACGATTTTCTGTCGGTAGCAGTGTTGACAAGTCGTACGCGTAAACTCACTCTCCAAAACAAAGTCTCAAGCAATAAAAGTATTATTGAGTGATTGTTGAACATCAGCATGCCTGCTCGACAATAGTGATCACAATGTCATTTTAAGTTAGAGTTGATGGTTTTGCCGCGGGAATTGTTAAAATATAATATATTTTATGTTTAGAAATTTCACAAATTCCATCGAAGCTTTGGGTTTAATTATACGCGACGGTGAGGACCATATCAAGGGATTCGAAATTTCAAGGTCAATGATACCATTCATTGTCCCATTATAATACTAAGGATTACATATTTGCCAGACGCTATTTGATTTGTAGTCTAAACTAATTAAATCTAAGAATTAGCTCTACAAATTGCAATAACAGATTAATTGGCGCATAAATTGAGTGCTATATGTATTTTCATATTGTTAAAGGGTGTAATACAAGG
Source organism: Ptychodera flava (assembly GCA_001465055.1). Lineage (NCBI taxonomy): Eukaryota > Metazoa > Hemichordata > Enteropneusta > Ptychoderidae > Ptychodera > Ptychodera flava. The sequence continues at coordinate 18,653 of LD370241.1, forward strand.
CTAAATCACCGTGTTTATTTATATCTGAATTTCCGTTTGTTATTTACGAACTGGATCAGCAACATCGGGAAGAATTATGCACAAATCAAATAGCCCCCACTAAAATAATGACTCTTCAATACAAGATTTGAACCTTTCTCGATCGTACTTTTGCAGCTCAGCCTCAGATTATGTCTTAGTCGGTCCAAATTAAGTCATGTATTTTAAGGAAAGGGAATAGCTGTATCAAAATGACTAATTTATAAATCACTTGATTTATTTTTTGTCTAATCATTATTGGTAGATTTATATAAAGATGCCCTTTCTTTCTCTGCTGTTTCTGTTCTTTTCATAATACCTTTTCCCCGTGTTTCAATACAGATATCAATTACAATTTATTCATTTGCCTTCATACAGCTACCTTTGCATGAGGGCCAAATGCCTCGGAAGGAAAGTAAATAAAGTCAGTGTCAAATATAGTACTATTCTTCCAAATAAAATATACAGTACCCTGTCAGTCACTCTTCGACATACTGATAATAATTACAAATATACACCTTTGATGTTAATGTATAAGGGGTTTATGTCAGCGAGTGTAGAGAATGGTATGACCTTACGAAAGTTAAGCTGACATTCATTGTGATAATCGTTTGTGTCGGCGATTTGCCTCATTTCCGTGATAACAGCACATTTTAGATTATGTAGCATGGATGTAAAAAGGAGAAAAAGTATTATCACATTCGCAAAAGAAGCCAAAAAATGAGGTTCTCTGTTATGACAAATTAGACAGCATTTCTATGGTAACTCTCAGCGATTGTCCTTGGCTAGCCCTAAGTACACGCTATCGTTTCGCACCCCGAGGCTTTGATAGTGTTCAAATTCATCAGCAACCCTATGCTGATCGGATGCTAAATATCCACGACCGATGCTGTCTGTGTTGTTCGTGCCCGCGCTGCTAATAACACCTTCTTCTTGTATATCTTGATATTCTTGAATATCTTGATACTCTGCATAATGATAATCAGCTTGACTTTCATTAGCGACTAGTTCTGGTCTGGTCAGTTTCTTCAGCCTGGGGGGGGGGGC
>LD370241.1:19723-47729 GCA_001465055.1 Ptychodera flava
CAGGTTTTCTGTAGAAAGATGCTTTTTTATGAACAAAATAACATTTAAAAAAGGCACTTTTTGTCATTATTAGCTGTGCTTTTATGGTTTCAATGTTACAAGAAAAGATTATCTCAGACACTGCACACATCAGATTTAGCTAACATGCCTCTCTATGGCTCCTCAGGAGATTTAATAGGATGGTTGGCAAGTCTTAACACCCATCAAAGATTTTGATTCACTGCTTTATCCTCTTTGATATTAATGATTGACATCCATTTCTGTACAACAGTTCAGGACATCTGGTTAAGCATTGAAAGTGTGAAATACATTCACAGCTCATTCAAAATACAGCTCATTCAAAATGTACTGTATTCAAACTTTAAGATTGACACTTTGAAATTCCTATCTTACCAACTGACATGTCAACAATTTCATTAAACATAGAATGACTATTTAAAATATATATATGTAAAATGTAAAATATAATATATATATATATATATATATATATATATATATATATATATATTTATATATATTTAATTTATGTCCACCTTTTGTTTTACCTATGTCGCGCGCAAGGGGGGTCACCCTGTTTTCAAAATTTGGAATAGGGGGGTCACCCTATATTCAAAATTTGGAATAGGGGGGGTCAGCCACTTTTTGACGTCGGCAAAAAATAATCCACGGCCCCCCCCCCCCCGGCCGAAGAAACTGACCAGTCCCTTACTCTGATATCGACAATCAAAAGTAGCGCTGGCATTTCCTGTACCCACTTCATTGGCAAATGCGCAAGTTATCACATGTTTACCATTGTCCTGTGAGTCAAATGTCAAAGTTCTGAGACTGATAGCTTCCATACGAAATTTGACACTACCGTTCACTATATTATCATCATAATACCAAACAGGTTCTGTAACTTGTGGATTTGAATCCTGCTTGCAGTGCAGCACTACCTCGTCGTTTTTCTCTGTTACCGTGACTTTAGTTGGATCGATTCTCACTATTGGTGCGTACTGGACATTGAATCTGATGGAGTAGGTCGAGTTGGAGAACACATCATCAACGCAAATGAAAGTCAAAATTGGCCCATCCTTGTTAACAGGAATCCAGTATTAAGTAACATATCGAAATCTGTTTGATGTTCCGTTTAAGGTTGATTCAACAACGTCGTTGGGATAGTGTTTGTACCAAAGCAAATGAGCCAGCTGGTTATCTAGTGTTGAGAAGCAAGTCAAAGCATAAGAATTACCCACCACCACAGATATAGAATCAAGCTGATCGATGGGAGTTTGATACGTCAAATTAATCACTTGGCAGATTGGTTTGTTTATAGTTGGAATTGAATCCATGACATATATGTTGGCGTGTGCAGTTCTCGATCTGCGATGTTTGACCGAAATCTATCGCCGTTACTGATTATCTCTACATTCTTAATCCACGATAATGTCTGGTCCGATTCCACTGAACTATTAACCACACACGCGAATTCGAAGAAATTAGTAATAGTAGTCCCATTACTTTCTTGTCCGTACACCCTCGTAACATCTACTGGATGTGTCACAAAATCAACAGCTGAAAGACCAGTCAGTGCAGAAAGAATGGTTATCAAAATCAAAGTCAGCGACGAAGCAAGTCCAGGAGACATAGTGTGAAACAAATGTCATGAGGCATTGAAATCTACCAGTATGTGGTAAAAGAAACGTGCGCCGGAAAGTGACTCTCCAAAGATTTTAGCATGCATTCATAATTCCATATGCTACATTTGTAATCCACTTCTGGTTTCGTTACCTTTGAAGAGATTGCGACCATAAAAACCCAAGGCTTACCTTAGTGATTGAAGATTGCAGTGGGTTTACAAAAGTATGAATATTCTTATGAATTTTCTCAGTATTTTTCGCATGCACGACTACTTCAAACTGGCCAATGTCCTCTTAAGACGCTTACCATAAGTATCATATATTTAGGAAGGGAGTCTTATCATTATAATCTTGAGCGTTAGCGGTGTCATATTTCACCTTTCCCGAAGATTATACTATACTCATTTATTCAGTTTGAATTGTAGGTTTCGGTTTTATCGCAAACCGGGATCGCCGGGTACAACGTCCACACGACTCGACTGGAGCCGCGACGTTACTGAGCCATTAAAATAACGATCGTCGGTATCTCCGTTCGATTCTCGGGAAAAGCTATTGTTTTAGCGACTTGAAATTTCGTTGGACAAATATGCCTTCTATGTTTCCATGTCTGGATTTATTGGGTCACCTTTTTGTAAAAATAACGTGCGAGCTAGGACGGCATCGATCACAACAAATCTGTTCGTGTCGCGACGCCTGCATGTATGAACGGTACTATGTACGAAAAAAGTTCCGGTTGATGACGTACAACAGGGGTAATTCGGATTTCTTATCCGTCCTGTTCTACGTCACACAGGTGGAGATTCGGGCCAGTTCATGTGATAATGGGTAGAATACATGTTTCGAGTCGTGCTCAGGTTACTGTTTATTACTTTTACTGTGTCTCAACACAAAACACTTGGCCAATAAAAACCCCCGGCTTTAACTAATTTTTATATAAAAGACAGAGCTACATAATCGAATACGGTCACCGATGTAAATGAAAGATATATCTTTAATAGACAACAAAGAATACAACAACAGAAGTTTCATCAGTCATTATTTATCACTTTCAGTATCTGTGTTTCAATGTCCCTAATTTAAACGCATGAGAGTGCATGTCGCACGGCTGTAAATTCATATTTTTAATCAATCATAAATCATTTTAAGTACTGTAGACTCAAAACGTATGTATTGTGCACTCCAGCAAAGAGACTTTAATGTTCAATGTTACATAGATAAATCAGATATATTTGTGAAAGTATTCAAAAACAAATATTTCACTTCTCTTGCGATGCCCTCTTCATTTTGTAGTGTCATTTTTCATAACATGTAAGCTTTACGAGCAGCAACTGGACTGTTTCGGTGATCTGCGTGTCACGAATACGTCAGAAAGAAGTGCAACAAAAGCAACTCTGATTGATGTTTTAGTACAAATATGTAGCTAAAACACTATTGAAAACTGAAAGACTTCAAAAGGTTAGGTTTGGGATAAAGTCAAAGTGATATAAAAAAAGGTTCTTAACTCCAATTAAATATCTAGTTGTCGAAACTTCATAGCTTTAGATTTACCCCAACAAAATGTGTAAAAGATTCATCAAGTGCAAACACAATACTTTCGTGTCAAAAGAACCAAACATGAGAAACGGAAATGTACGTGGGCGGAAAAACAAACAGCTATCCGATTTTCTGTCGACTCGGCAGCAGTGTTGACAAGTCGTACGTGTAAACTCATTCTCCAAAATAAAGTCTCAAGCACAAAACAGTATTATTGAGTGATTGTCGAACATCAGTATCCCTACTCGACAATAGTGATCACAATGTCAATTTAAGTTAGAGTTTATGGTTTTGCCGCGGGAATTGTTAAAATATAATATATTTTATGTTTAGTTATTTCACAAATTCCATCTAAACTCTATGTTTAATTATACGCGTGAGGATCATATCAAGGGATTCGAAATTTCAAGGTCAATGATACCATTCATTGTCCCATTATAATATTAAGGATTACTTATTTGCCAGACGCTATTTGATTTGTAGTCTTAACTAATTAAATCTAAGAATTAGCTCTACACATTGCAATAACAGATTAATTGGCGCACAAATCGAATGCTATATGTATTTTCATATTGTTGAAGGGTATAATACAAGGCTAAATCGATGTCATTATTTACTACTGAATTTCCGTTTGTTATTTACGAACTGGATCAGCAACATCGAGAAGAATTATGCACAAATCAAATAGCCCTACCAAAACAATGACTCTTCAATACAACATTTGAATCTTTTCTATAAAGTCTATTCTGTAATCGATCGTACTTTTGTAGCTCAGCCTCAGATTATGTATCTGTCGGTCCAAATCAAGTCATGTATTTTAAGGGAAGGGAATTGCTATATCAAAATGACTGATTTATAAATCACTTGATCTATTTTTTGTCTAATTATTATTGGTAGATTTATATAAAGATGCACTTTCTTTCTCTGCTGTTACTGTTCTTTTCATAATACCTTTTCCCCGTGTTTTCTATACATATATCGATTACCATTCATTCACTTTCCTTCACACAACTTCCTTTGCATGTGGGCCAAATGCCTCGAAAGGAATATTAATTAAGTCAGTGTCAAACATACTATTCTTCAAAATAACATATACAGTATCCTGTCAGTCACTCTTCGACAAACTGATAATAGTTACACATGTATACCTTTGATATTACTGTATAAGGGGTTTATGTCAGCGAGTGTAGAGCATAATATGAATTAACGAGGATATTGTGAGTGAAAACAATAAATCACATTTTATAATCCAAACCCGGATAATGGTCACGTAAACGTTTACCATAAAAATCTTCAATAGAAATTGACATTACATAATTTTTGCCGGTTATTATGTTTTCGCACTTTCTTTTATGAATGCCAATGGTTTTATATCCGACTACAATGTGTAAATATTACTAAGCTAAGCTGACATACATTGTGATTATCGTTTGTGTCGGCGATTTGCCTCCTTTCTGTGATAACAGCACATTTTAGATTATGTAGCGTGGATGTGAAGAGGAGAAAAAGTATTATCACATTCGCAAAAGAAGCCAAAAAATGAGATTCTCTGTTATGACAAGTAAGATAGCATTTCTGCGGTAACTCTCAAAGATTTTCGTCGGCCAGCCCTGTGTACACGCTATCGTTTCGTACCCCTAGGCTCTGATAATGTTCAACTTCATCAGCAACCCTGTTTTGATCGGATGCTAAATGTCCACAACCGATGTTGTCTGCATTGTTCGTGCACGCGCTGCTAATAACACCTTCTTCTTGTATATCTTGATATTCTTGTATATCTTGATATTCTGCATCATTATAATTATCTTGACTATCATCAGCGACAAGTTCAATATCGATGGCTGTGTTATCTATCTCCCTTATGTCTGATTTACTTTTGAGATCGAAGGATTTTAAACGGTATTGCATGAACAGAAAACAAGACACGCAAGAAACGAAAACTCCAACTACCAATCCAATGAAAGTGGACCCCACAAGCAGTCCGGCATTTGGCCCAATTTTGTCACTATCTTCATATCCACATAAACAACAACACTGATTATCATCAACATTTCGAGATATTGAGGTCGCTAGCTCCCTAACCTTTGGCTGATCAGTTGTTACTCTGATATCGACAATCAAAGTAGCGCTGGCATTTCCTGTACCAATTTCATTTGCAAATACGCAAGTTATCGAATGTTCACCATTGTGCTGTGAGACAAATGACAAAATACAAAGATTCATGCCTTCCGTACTAAATCTGTCACTACCGTTCACTACGTTATTGTCATAATACCAAACAAGCTCTGTAACTTGTGGATTTGCATCTTGGTTGCAGTGCAGCGCTATCTCGTCGTTCTTCTCTGTTACCATGACATTAGTTGGATCGATTGTCACTATTGGTGCGTACTGGATATTGAATCTGATGGAGCAGTTCGAGTTGGAGGACAAATCATCAACGCAAATAAAGGTAAAACTTGGTCCATCCTTGTTAACAGGAATCCAATAATAAGTAACATAGCGAAATCCGTTTGATGTTCCGTTTAAGGTTGATTCAACAACGTCGTTGGGATAGTGTTTATACCAAAGTAAATGAGCCAGCTGGCTATCTAGCGTTGAGAAACACGTCAAAGCATAGGAATTACCCATCAACACAGATATAGGATCCGGCTTACCAATAGGAATATGAGCCGTCAAATTAATCACTTTGCAGATTGGTTTGTTTGTAGTTTGAGGTGAATCCATGACATATATGTTTGCATGTGCAGTTCTCGATTTGCCGTCTGGTACAACGACGCCATTTGATCCTGTCACTGCACATTGATAACGACCACTGTCAAATGCAGCTGTTGATGCCGAGACAAAGTATACCATCAAGGCAGTGTGATTCGCATTATGGTTAACTACGTATCTATCACTGTCTACGAGGTGATTTACATTTGACCGAAACGTATAACCGTTACTGATTATCTCTTCATTCTTAATCCACGATAATGTCTGGTCCGATTCCGCTGAACCATGAACCGCACACTCGAAGACGAACGAATCGCCACTGCTTCCACTTGTCCTAGTACCTCCTTGTCCGTACACCCTTGTAACATCTGCTGGCTGTGTCACAAAATCAACAGCTGAAAGACCAGTCAGTCCAGAAAGACTTCTGATCAATATCAAACACAGTGACGAAGCAAGTCCAGGAGACATAATGTGAAATAAGTGTCAGGAGGCACTGAAATCTACTGGTATGCGATAAAAGAAATGTGGAGGAAAGTGACTAGCAGGCGCTTATATTTCAATGAGATGGTCACATTGTAATTCACTTCTGGTTTCGTTACCTTTGAAGAGAGTGCGATCATAAAAAAACAGTCTAAATTTAGTGAGTTATAATTGTGCAGTGGGTCTACAAAAGTATGAATATAGATATAAATTTTCTCGTTATTTTTCGCGTGCTGGACTACTCAAAACTGATAAATGTCTTCCAGTAATTATCGTGTATTCGAAAAGAGTCTCATTCCTTGCTGATATTGAGCTTTGGCTGTGTGATATGTCACCCTCTTGAGAACCCCATCAAGAAATGAAATGTACTACTAAGGCCGTTTCCTGAAATCCATTGCATACACTCGTCTATTTTTGTCCCTTTTGTATCTCGGTACTTTTAAAGGGGTCATAATGTACTTGTAAAGGCTGCATTAAATTCAGCTCCTGCATGATAAAACTGCTTTTTTGAACTAGAATGTAAAAAAATTCAAATTTTTCACAAAGTGTTTATCATACAAGGGTTTGGTTCAAAAAATGCAAACAACTGATTCAACAAACTTCTTATCATGTACATGAAAAGAACATTGATACAGATCGATCTTCTATGCTTATCGACTTGAAAACATTATCAGTTCGAAATTCATAATATACAGGACTAAAATTATTTGCATAAAGTACGATTAGCATGTTAGAAATAGGTGCATTTCACTCTTATTATCTTTATCGATTCATCTTCACTGTTCAATCAAATTTAATAGACGCCTTTTATGTGCATAGAGTAGTGACCTGCGATATGTGTGTCCAAGAATTCAACATGTGCTGGCCGGTGACTGAAAAAAATTATAGGGAGGGAGGGCGAATTTTTCAAAATGATACTGAGAAAAGTGACTCTCTCCAATTGTTATGCCGTCCCTGTACGTGCTGTAGTCAACACCTATAATATTGTATTTGACAAATATTTACTAATTCATTATGTGACGCCCCATCCAACCAAATATGAAGGCTGTTGCACTAATTTACTGGCAAATAAGTTAAATTCGGGTCAAAGGTCAAAATATAATATCCTGATATTTTTGCTGTACACTTTCCTCCCATTTTGGCCGTCCAGCAAAAATCAGACCTGTAGTAATATTGGCTAGGTCAAATGTCATCCTGGTCGCTTGATATTTTTGCAGAAATTTTAGTTAACATAATCATCTCCGACCACTAAACTTCAGACCTCTACCTCTTTTAGCCTATAATTTATATATGTGCATTATTAGTGAGGTACAGGATGATTTGAGGGTTGAAAGTCGGTGTCCCATACCAGTCACAGTTCGATAGACAGCTTAATTGCAGAGGGGGATAGGGCAGGTCAAAGGTCATAACTTCTCAAAAATAATATTGTAAAAATCTTCTTAATATCATCATGGTTTAAGACCTAGATATTTGAAATATAGAAACCTTACCATATGGTCTAAAAAACTAATGTACAGAATTTTGATTAATTAATTTTTAATGTTACAATTTTACTGGCAGTGTGATTTTGAAAAATACTGGCCCTCCCTCCCTATAATTTCTCTCGAGTCCCTTTCTGTATATGTCCCTTGATGTAGTATCTGTAAACACACATTCGCCAGTCACCAGTTCATGCATTTAGAAGGCGGCGTTGAAGCCCGAATGTTGATTTATCCATGAAAATGAATTAAATTAGAGTGAAAATGCACCTATTTCTAGCTTAACATGCTAATCGTGCATCGTGAACTTTGGCTCGCGGCACGCAGATCGTGGCTCGTGGCTCGCGGTACTCGGCACGCGGCACGTGAATTAGGCTTACCCCTTCAAGAAAGTTTGGCCCATGAACAATTTCGTGTCCCAATTTGTCAAGATGAACGTTGAGAATATACGGGTTATAAATAACAAAAGTCATGATTGCAATATAAATAATCTGAGTACCTTCAACATAATCAGTATCGTCTTTGATGGTCAGTAGCAGTTCAAAATATAGAATCATATTCTTACTACTTACTACTTTATATTACAGCCTTATATTTTTACAATAAATAAAAGATCAGTTACTTGACCAATTTAACTCATATAAAGAATACATTGGTACTTAACAAGTATTTCTTTTCTGGTTGTTCAGAGAGAACAGTGATAGAAGATACAATTAAACCACTACCACCAGTTACCTTTGCCTCAGAAGTACAGAAAAGTTAAACGAGGTACAGAATTTTATAAATTTTTCTTACATAACTTTATAAGTCATATTTATATACGATATGATGGCTGTCATCAAATATATGATTTATCAAATTTTGAAGGCTATAATATTTATACATTTTTCTTTCTAATTTTACAATATACAGTATTTGAATTGTCAGTGCAAAGTGAGACTTGTTAATAGAAATTTGATAATTTTTCCTCCAGTAAAGACAATTGGTTTGTATTATCGTAAATGCAAAATTATGTACAGAAATTGCCAATTATGTCGAACTTTTTGACAGATTAAACAATCTATATCTTTCTGGGTATGACAAGACGTGTGTGAACTTTACGCATCGATGGCTAACCAAGTAACCTGGGCGTTTGAATCTATTGTTTACATATTACGCATTATTCCTACAAATTTTTTTATCAATAACAAGTAACTGTATTTATCTCTTCTTATTGCTTACCATGAATCAGTACTATTATTGACTATGTAAGCGTCGACTCTGCATCTTTAGACGAAAATAAAAATTTTAATCTTAACTTCTGGCGAGACATCAAGGGCTGAACCTATATGATATTACTGAGATACAAAAAGCTATCATCATGATTGCCAACACAGCTTATAATGTACAACACGATAAGTCGTTTCGACTTATGAATGACATTTCCGAATAAAATTCAGTTGTTCAAGATAAAATTATACACTACACACATGAAACTTAAAGTTCTGATAAATCAACCCCTGTCCATTTTGACATTCATTAGAGACTAGAACAAGTACCATACACATGAAACTTGTGCTGATAAATCAAACTTTGCCCATTTTGACATTCATTTTGAAGTTGAAGAAGTAACTGTGTCACAGAAGAATGACAAAATTATACGGAAAACACATCAAAAGACACGGCGATTAAATGTTACCTGATTTTACAATTGACAATGTTTCCTACAATGTTAAAGATTCAAAATACTTACAGACTTTGACATGAGTTCCACATCACTCGTTACGCGATAAAACAATAATAAATTTTATATTTCTTGGCTATCATACATGAACTACAACCTCACAATGGCTATTACAATTGTCATTGTCAGTATTATAAAAAAATACCGCAATTATACGGTGTCGCTCAAATTTGATCAGAATTGGTACATACCAAAGTTCAACAATAAGTGTTATTTTTATCTGTTCAATGCAGGAAAATTATACGTTGATGTTATGACAATTTCTGCACAGTATCAACCAGAAAAAACAACAAGAAATATTTAAACCAGAAAATTAAGAATGACAAAAGTAAATAAGGTCTGAAACTTTAGGTACTGGAGGTCAACTTTAGCAACATGCATAGCAGAGAATCTTTCTACCATGGATGTACAAAAATAGACATCAATGGTTTCAGCAGATCTGTTAGTATGTCACAGTTCATAAACAATGACAGGAAATGACCAATTAGCTGTTTCAGTTACTGCTACCACTCCCAAACATAATAGGTACCCTGCATACAAATAGGTTAAAGGTCAAAATCCTCTTATTCAGATGTGTGGGCTGATTCAGTTCACTGCCACCACTCCTGCACACTTGCAGTATTTCCCTTTTTCTTACCTCATTCGCACATTTTTGACACCGATGTGTTCATTTGAACAAATTCATATCTCAACCCCTACATCTACCTGTACACCAAATACTGAGACGGTAGCTTTGGCTGTATGGGAACCTTTGTGTGTGACGGACATACATCCGCACATACATACCCACAAATATACAGACATACAGACGCCAATCAGACTCATCATATAAGCTCTTTTTGGTATTTATATATAAAACCAAATATGAGCTAAAAACTGAAGTTATATTATATATACCGAGGTTGCCATAAAGCCATTATGGTGATAAGCGGGAGGGCACATTGTATACATTTTGTGTGTGTGTATATATATATATATATATATATATATATATATATATATATATATATATATATATATATATATATATATATATATGGTTTGTTTATTTTTAGAGACTGTCCTTTGCCATCTTCATACCTCACCACTATATTTCAGAGTTTATATAACAGCTTTAGTCTTTGTAAGTAATAACGTCAATGATTTTAAGTATTGTGGACAGACATACGTTTGACGTGGTATCAAACTCTAACTTCCATCTTCATATCAACTCTCCGTCAACCGTGAAACCCTTGCTAAAATAGACTGCGCCATCCTCTTCTCCCTACTAGGCTAATGGCCCGCTTAATTGACCTCTATCAGAGCACGGGTCAGGACAAATCTTTCATACAGTCTATTTTATCTGAAACTGCTCATTTCAATAAAGCAGAAGTAGACTATCTACAGAGTGACCTTGGGTATAAATAAACTTCCTGGTTATTGCAAACATTAAGAATTAGGGTTATTGATTTGATACTTCAATGGTACCCTTTAAAAGGCCGATTTGCCAACAGTGTGAGCAAATCATAACAGTACAACAGGAATAGACTTCGATAAAATGTTTGATTGTTCTGCAAACAAGCAAGATACGAAATGAAAGCCTATGTATGGTCAAAATTGTTGACAAATAGCGAGGGAGTAGTGGGTTTTTCACTTAAAACGATAATCTTGATCATGAACAGCAAATCAAATCTTCAATTCAGCGTACAAAATGTCACTGTCGTGTGAGTCAGCATTGCTTCGCATGCGAGTTGGCGCCGCATTGGAAAGATCTAACTCGGCATACGTCAGTCCCTCTACGTTCTTCAGAGCAGCCCTTTCATCCATTTTGACCTCTTGACCTCCTACAGTGTTACGATCAGACTTTGAATGCCCTTTCCTCCCTGAATTTGGAATTTCTTTGTTAAAAGAACCAGTCTGTTTGTTTACAGGGTGCTGCATATTTGCGTAAGCACTCTCCTTCGCAGGAATTGAATTTTTCTTCCGTTTCCACTTCCTGTCCCCTTTCGGTCGCATGTTCGCATACTGGCCGTCTTCTGCCTCACTTCCTTGAGCATTTTCACTTAAAGTCTTTCCTGTTACAGTTGGTGATATATCGACTGTAGGCGAATCAGTTTTTGGTCCATTATCAGCTCGACCGGCTATGTTGGAAGCTTGTTTGTTTTTCTTCCTGGGTTTGGAATAAAGATCTTCGGTACGGTCTGCTTTCGTATCCTCCTGATATTCTTTTATGTCACGGTTATTCAACTCTGTATTCACGTCAATTCTTGTCGATTGAACCTCCTCATCAAAAGCGCCATTCACAGTCGCATATGCCTGTGAAGAATCTGCCGCATGCACATCATTGATCATATCAAAGTCATATTCACTACTTTTCACTGTATCCCCTGCGTCGTGTGATGTTTGCGATGGCGTGGATTTCCTTCGAATCTTAAGACACACTAAAATCATCAATGCTGCGATTAAAATCAGAAACACGGCACCCACAATACCTCCTACCACAGCGATCATATTTAGCCCCTCCTTTGGAGTTGTCGGTCGATGACCCTGAGAACTACCGATAATAGTCATTGTCGTCGAGGAAGACTGTGTTGAAGGTTCAGTCATCGGTAATGGAATATTTATGGTAATGCTAGCACTAGCATTGCCTGTACCTTCTTCATTGGTAGCTTTACATGTTGCCAGATGTACACCATTGTCTCATGGATGTAAATTTAAAATACGGAGAGACATTCCTTCCACAATAAACCTACTGCTACCGTTCACTAAGTTCACTACGTCATCGTCATAATAATAATAATAATAATAATAATATTTATTTCTTCTATAGCGCATTACATAATAGTATAAAATCTCAATGCGCTTTACAACACTTATAGATAAAAAGAAAGTACATTAAAGTTGTCATAAAAATAATAAGTAACATTACAAACAAGCATACATAAACATACACGTACACACACGCACACACACACACTCGAGCTAATGTAAAACTAGGCAATCTGGTAAAACATCAAAATTGTACACGCTAAAAGATTCAACTTTAAAAACACCATTGGAAAACACTAATGGAGTTAGATAAAAAACTCACTGTGAGAAATATAATTATTGCATCCCGTAAGCCTTCCTAAAGAGATGGGTTTTAAGTTGTGTTTTAAAAGAATACAGGGAAGGTGCGTTTCGAATAGAAACATCAAGGGAATTCCACAGCCTGGGAGCAGCTACCGAAAAAGCGCTTTCCATAATGCTCCTGATTATAGCGAGGTTCCACAAGTTTTGTAGCATTCGCAGAACGTGTTAATCTACTAGGTTTAATAACAATGAGAAGATCTGACAAATAAGTTGGAGCTTGGCCATGGAGACATTTGTATGTAAGCATAAGAACTTTGAAATCAATTCGATGGATAACAGGAAGCCAGTGTAACTCTTGAAGAACAGGTCTGATGTGTTCGTGTTTTCTAGTACGAGTAACCAAGCGAGCAGCTGAGTTCTGTATGTGTTGTAACCGGTTAATGAGATAATCAGGTAGATGAATGTACATGCTATTACAGTAGTCTAGGCGTGATGTTATGAAGGCGTGGATTAATCTTTCAGTAGTTTTGCTATCCAAGACGTTACGGATACGACCTATGCGATTTAAAACAAACGAGGCTGACTTACAAACTTGCATAATTTGATTATGAGCTAAAACAACATTGTCAAAATAAAACCCAAGGTCTCTGACAACGGATGAAGGTGTAATTAGATCTGTTCCGACACGTAGTCCAGGTAGATGTGTATGAGGTCTGAATTTCGAATGAAAGTGAATTAAATCTGTCTTATTATCATTTAAAACAAGCTTATTAACGGCCATCCATTCACGGAATACCAAACAGACTCTGTAACTTGTGGATTTGCATCTTGGGTGCAGTGTAGCACTACTTCGTCATTCTCCTCTGTTACCATGACATCAGTTGGATCGATTGTCACTACTGGTGCGTACTGAAGTTGATTGAACAGGCTTGGCTTTGTGACAAACCTGGTTGTTTGAGAACGCAAGTGTATTGCAATGTTGATCCATCAGAACTAGCTGGCACCCAATAGTACGTATTGTAGATGAATCTCTGTTGCATTTCATTGACAGGAGTTTCGATCATACCATTTGGATAATTTCGATACCAAATCGACTGAGCTTGTGAGTTAGATACTCGTGCTAAACATGTCAAAGTGTATGAATCGCCTGACATGACTAATGTATAACTAGTTTGTGGGATATCCTGACCTCTCGAATCGCTCAAGTGGCATATTGGCTTATTTGAGGGAGCGGTCGAATCCAGGACATATATGTTGGCATGAGCGGTCCTCGATCTACCATCGGGTACAATGATGCCATTGGATCCTGTCACCGCACACTGATAGGTACCACTGTCGATTTCAGCTGTTGATAAGGAAACAGAGTTCACCAACAAGGCCACGTGGCCGGCGCCAACTGGCAAGAAATTATATCTGTCTCGGTCTATGAGATGATTATCGTTTGATGGGAACGTATCACCGTCACTAATTATCACTC
Organism: Ptychodera flava; assembly: GCA_001465055.1. Classification (NCBI taxonomy): domain Eukaryota; kingdom Metazoa; phylum Hemichordata; class Enteropneusta; family Ptychoderidae; genus Ptychodera; species Ptychodera flava. The sequence goes on from LD370241.1 coordinate 33,800, forward strand.
CGTTTTTAATCCACGATAATGTCTGTCCTGTTTCCAGTGAACTAATCTTGCACTCGAACTGTAAAGAATACCTACTTCCAGTTGTTCCGGTACTTCCTTGTTCAAAAACCTTCGTAACATCTGCTGGCTGTATCTCATAATCAACGGCTGAAATACCAGTTAATCCAGAAAGAATGCTGATCAAAATAATACACAACATGTCAGGCAGTTCTGGAGTCATATTATGAAACAAATGTCTGTAGACATTGAAACTACTACAATGTCTAGTAGGACATGTCTTGAGAAAGTTGTTGTCACTCTATAGTTTTGTGAATGCACTTCTATCCTCATGTGGTGGTCTGACTTGTCAATCACTTCCTCACAACTTCTTTTGTTTCCTCACAAGATTTATCATAGACTCAGAAATACATACAACACGATTGGAACTAATTTAGAATAATTTGATGGTGAAGTAATACCGATTTAACACACAAATATAATATCATCTGCTTTCATTCAGCTATACGGCACCTAACGCTTTTTAGAAATTTGAAAAATATGAAAATCCAATTATCCCAAATTAGTTCCAATCGTGTTACATCCATAAAGATGGCAAATCTCTAATGTCGGTGGTGTGCAACTTAAAAGTTTGTTTTGCAAAGTGTACTAATCCTTATGAAATCTGCAGTTCATATGAAAAACATGACAAATTCCTGATACTTTTCTGAGAATTTGAGAATTCAGTATAATTATAGGAAAGCCACATGCACTAATATTTCACAATGTATTTGATACAGTGACAGACTTTAAAAAGAGAAAAGTTGCCAAGATATTTTCGTTCTCATTGATGCAACTATTTTCCTATGTATCATAGGTTTTCTGTGAAAAGGTGCTTTTTTTCATGACTAAAATAATAGTTAACAAAAGGCAGTTTTGTCACTATTATCTGTGGTTTCATGGTTTCATTGTTAAAAGAAAAGGTCCTCTCAGACACTGAGCACATCAGATTTGGTTACAACTTAAAGTAGCTCTCTATGGCTTCTCAGGAGAATAATTGGATGGTTGGCGAGTCCAAACACCCATCCAACTTTTTGACTTACTGCTCTTCTCTCTTTGATATTAAAGATTGGCATCCATTTGTGTACAACAGTTCAGGACATCTGATTAAGCATAGAAAGTGTGAAAAACATTCACAGCTTATGCAAAATACTACATTCAAACTTAAAAATTGACACTTTGAAATTCTTATCTTACAACTGACATGACAACATTTTCATTAAAATACAGAATGACTGAATGTTTAAAATATACCATATATATATATATATATATATATATATATATATATATATATATATATATATATATATATATATATATATATACACCTTTGTCGCGTGCGGGAGGTCACCCTGTTTTCGAAATTTGGAATAGGGTCAGCCACGTTTTGACGTCGGCAAAAATTATCCAAATTATTAAAGACGGGGCTACATAATCGAAAACGGTCACCGATGTCAATGAAAGATATATCTTTAATAGACAACAAAGAATACAAAAACAGAAGTGTCATAGTCATCATTTATCGCTTTCAGCATCTTTGTATAAATGCCTCTAATTTAAACGCATAAGAATGCATTTAACACGGCTGTAAATTCAGATTTTTATTCAATCATAAAGCATCTTTACTATTGTAGACTCAAAAAGTATGCATTGTGCACTCTAACAAAGAGAGTTTAATGTTCAATGTTACATAGATAAATCAGATATATTCTAATATCTCACTTCTAATTTTTCATAAAATGTAAGCTTTACGGGCAGCAACTGGAATGTTTCGGTAATCTGCGTGTCATAAATACGTCAGAAAGAAATGCAACGAAAGCAACTCTGATTGATTTTTTTGGTTCAAATATGTAGCTAAAACACTATTGAAAACTGAATGACTTCAAAGGGTAAAGTTTAGGATAAAGTCAAAGTGATATAATTTTGAAAAATGGTTCTTAACCATTGGAAAGCTCGGTTAACCATCTTGTTGTCGAAACTTCACAGCTTTAGATTTACCTCCAACAAAATATGCAAAAGATATCATCGAGTGCGAATGCAATAGACTTTCGTGACAAAAGAACCAACCATGAAAAACGGAAATAAACATGTGCGGAAAAACAAACAGATATAAGATTTTCTGTCGGTAGCAATGTTGACAAGTCGTACGCGTAAACTCATTCTCCAAAACAAAGTTTCAAGCACAAAAAGTATTATTGAGTGATTGTTTAACATCAGCATGCCTGCTCGACAAAAGTTATCACAATGTCATTTTAAGTTGAAGTTGATGATTTGCCGCGGGAATTGTTAAAATATTCTATAGTTTATGTTTAGTAATTTCACAAATTCCATCGAAGCTCTGTGTTTAACCATACGCGTGAGGACCATATCAAGGGATTCGACATTTTAAGGTCAATGATACCATTCATTTTCCAATTATAATACTAGGGATAACTTATTTGCCAGACGCTACATGATTTGTAGTCTTAGCTAATTAAATCGAAGAATTAGCTCTACATATTACAATAAAAAATTAATTAGCACACAAAACTGAATGCTATATGTAATTTCATATTGTTAACAAGTATAATACAAAGCTAAATAACCGTCATTATTTATATATGAATTTCCGTTCGTTATTAACCAATTGGATCAGCAACATCAGGAAGAATTATGCACAAATGAAATAGCCCTACTAAAACAATGACTCTTCAATACAACATTTAATAGTTTTCTATAAAGTCCATTCTGTAATCGATCGTACTTTTGTAGCTCAGCCTCAATTGTGTATCTGTCGGTCAAATCAAGTCATGTATTTTAAGGAAAGGGAATAGCTATATCAAAATGACTAATTTATTCTGTTCTTTTCATAATACCCTTTCCCCGTGTTTTCAATACAGATATTTATTACCATTTACTCATTGTCCTTCACACAACTCTCTTTGCATGTGGGCCAAATGCCTCGAAAGGAAAATAAATAAAATCAGTGTCAAATATATTTTTCTTGCAAATAGAGTACCCTGTCAGTCACTCTTCGACAAACCGATAATAATTACACATGTATATCTTTGATATTACTGTAGTGTAGAGCATGATATGAATTAACGAGGATATTTTGAATGAAAACAATGTTTCTGATTTTATAATTCAAACCCGGATAACGGTCACGTGAACGTTAGCCATAAAAACCTTCAATAGCAATTGACATTACATAATTTTTGCCGGTGATATTATTACGTTTTCGCAAATTCTTTTATGAATGCCAATGTTTTTATTTCTTACTAGAATGTGTAAATAGAACTACGTTAAGCTGACATTCATTGTGATTATCGTTTGTGTCAGCGATTTGCCTCCTTTCTGTGATAACAGCACATTTTAGATTATGTAGCATGGATGTGAGAAAGTGAAAAAGTATTATCACATTCGCAAAAGAAGCAAAAAATGAGGTTCTCTATTATGACAAGTTAGACAGCATTTCTGCGGTAACTCTCAGAGATTGTCCTTGGCTAGCCCTAAGTACACGCAATCGTTTCGTACCCCGAGGCTTTGATAGTGTTCAAATTCATCAGCAACCCTATTCTGATCGGATGCTAAATATCCACGACCGACGCTGTGTGCGTTGTTCGTGCCCGCGCTGCTAATACCACCTTCTTCACGTATATCTTGATATTCTTGTATATCTTGATATTCTGCATCATGATAATCAGCTTGACTATCATTAGCGACAAGTTCAAGATCGATGGCGGTGTTAACTATCTCCCTTCTGTCTGGTTTACTTTTGAGATCGAAGGATTTTAAACGGTATTGCATGAACATAAAACAAGAAACGCAAGAAACGATAACTCCAACTACACATCCAATGAAAGCCGACCCTACAAACAGTCCGGCATTTGGCCCCATTTTGTCACTATCTTCGTATCCACTGACTAACAAGGACGATTATCATCAACAGTTGGAGAGATTGAAGTCGCTAGCTCCCTAACCTTTGGCTGATCAGTTGTTACTCTGATATCGACAATCAAAGTAGCGCTGGCATTTCCTGTACCAACTTCATTGGCAAATGCGCAAGTTAGCACATGTTTACCATTGTCCTGTGAGTCAAATGTCAAAATAATGAGACTGATACCTTCCATACCAAATTTGACACTACCGTTCACTATGTTATCATCATAATACCAAACAGGTTCTGTAACTTGTGGATTTGAATCCTGGTTGCAGTGCAGCACTATCTCGTCGTTTTTCTCTGTTACCGTGACTTCAGTTGGATCGATTGTCACTATTGGTGCGTACTGGATATTGAATCTGATGGAGCAGGTCGAGGTGGAGGACGCATCATCAACGCAAATGAAAGTCAAACTTGGCCCATCCTTGTTAACAGGAATCCAGTAATAAGTAACATATCGAAATCCGTTTGATGTTCCGTTCAAAATTGATTCAACAACATCATTTGGATAGTGTTTGTACCAAAGCAAATGAGCCAGCTGGTTATCTAGTGTTGAGAAGCAAGTCAAAGCATAAGAATTACCCATCACCACAGATATAGAATCCAGCTGACCGATGGGAGTATGATCCGTCAAATTAATCACTTGGCAGATTGGTTTGTTTATAGTAGGAATTGAATCTATGACATATATGTTGGCGTGTGCATTTCTCGATCTGCCGTCTGGTACAACAACGCCATTTGATCCTGTCACTGCACATTGATAAATACCACTGTCAAATACAGCCGTTGATGCCGAGGCAGGTTTAACCACCAAGGCAGTGTGATACGCATTTTGGGTAACTACGTATCTATCGCTGTCTACGAGGTGAGTTATATTTGACCGAAACCTATTACCGTTACTAATTATCTCTCCATTCTTAATCCACGATAATGTCTGGTCCGATTCCGTCGAACTATTAACCACACACTCGAATTCGAAGGAATTAGCAACACAAGTCCTAATACTTTCTTGTCCGCACACCCTCGTAACATCTGCTGGATGTGTCACAAAATCAACAGCTGAAAGACCAGTCAGTGCAGAAAGAATGGTTATCAAAATCAAACACAGCGACGAAGCAAGTCCAGGAGACATAGTGTGAAACAAATGTCGTGAGGCATTGAAATCTACCAGTATGTGGTAAAAGAAACGTGCGCTGGAAAGTGACTCTCCAAAGTTTTTAGCATGCACTCATAGTTCCGTATGCTACATTTGTAATCCACTTCTGGTTTCGTTACCCTTGAAGAGAATGCGACCATAAAAACCCAAGGCTGACCTTAGTGATTGAAGTGTGCAGTGGGTTTACAAAAGTATGAATATTCTTATGAATTGTTTCAGTATTTTTCGCATGCACGACTACTTCAAACTGGTCAATGTCCTCTTAAGACGCTTACCATAAGTATCATATATTTAGGAAGGGGGTCTTATCATTATAATCTTGAGCGTCAGCGGTATTATATTTCACACTCCAAAGCATCTCACTGAAGCTTACAAAGACAATTAACTATTCAGGCCGTTTCCTGAAATCCATTACTGTACACTAGTCTATTTTGTTACTTTTGTATCATGGTACTTTTTAAAGGGGGTCATATTAGAATACACTGACAGGCAGCGAATCTGCATGTCTTAAGTTGTTCAAATACTAAAAACCAGAGAATTTGTAAAAATAAAGTTTTACTATAACCCAAACGGGGTTCGAACCCCCACACACTCACGGCAACATCACCTAGCTGCTAGGCCTCACACAAAACCAGTCGGCCACCGCTTCCAACCCAAAAGAGTTGGTCACAGTAACCGACTTAGATGTTACAATTCTGTGCGCGACCGAGCAACACAGTGTGCGTGGAACAGACGACACACAGACACAGTACACACACATATAGTAATCGGAAAAGCGCGAAGCTTTTACTGAGCATAAAACAAAGGCAACAGCCAAAATGTACTTTAAAAAATCTAGCCACAGTGAGCATGATCTTCATATTTAACCATGCCGTTTATTGGCATTTTAGTGTATTATGAAGCTCTTTCAGAGCCAATACCATCGTTTTGCCCATGTCTGTCTGCAAGTCGTTAATGAGACCACGTACAGCAAAATCATACCTCAAATGTAAAGCATATTTTTGACTATCACAAAGTTTCTCATACCAAGTCGCGCGGTGCGTCACATTGCCATTAAAAGGTGTTAGATGTTCTCATCTGGTAAAATAGGGTTACTTATGATTTCATAATTCATGCAAACACAAAAGAAATGTATCTAATCTGTTAAAAGCCTTTGGCAGATCCATGGCTGCCTTTTCCCTGCATGTATTCACTAATGAAATACTAAGCAGAAAACGAACCACTTAAACATTTAGTATTTGAGTTTGTCTTTTCGTATTAAAAGTGGCATTGCCTGTTCATATAATCTTTTAAACATGTTATGTAAGTGTCGACAGTCTTTATTTTATCATCAGTCCTGGGTAGTTCTAGTAATGCCGATGAAAAGTACAGTGATGAAGTCAGTGCATATTCCTTTTTTGCTTTCTTACAACTAAAAAACATGTTCAAATTTTAAAACTTCCTTCGTTAGAGATGCTTGTCTTTAGAATACTATTCTAATATGTATACCATGTACATCATGTTACACGGGTATTTGTGTCGAGTAGCTGAGAGGATAGCCTGTGCAAGAACACACACCTTCCTTTTAAGGTTCCAAGACAAGAAATTGACCATTTTAAACTAACAATTCTCTAGTGTTTAATAAGCTCAGAACCCCCGTAAATTATATATTTTCAGAAAGCGTAGATATAGGGGAACATTTTGAGTACCATAGTGTCACCATTGTTGACATAGCTATCACGTGACAGGTAATTTGCATAAGCTTTCAAAAGTCCGTTTTCCCTATGTTTTGTTTCAATGCTTTGAGATATGTGGCTGAAATTTGTGTGAGTGCAAGCTGTTCTAAGGGTCTTTAAAAGTGTGTCTCAGAATTTTTTTAAACCTTCTAAAACAGTTTTTATGCCAGAAAAACTTCCAGAGCAGTGAATTTAACCCTAGTTGATTTCTTTAAAATTGTGCTCCAAAATAACAAAGCAAGATATAAAAAATCTGAGACACACTTTGGAAGAGCGTTGTGACAGCTTGCATTCCAGCAAGTTTGAGTCAGATATTTTGAAGTATTGAGACAAAACATAGGGAAAACCGATTTTTGAAAGGTTATGTAAATTACCTTGTCACGTGATAGTTATGTAAACAATGGTGACACTGTGGTAACCAAAATGTTTCCGTATATCTAGGCTTTCAGAAAATGTATACATTAGGGGGTTTCTGAGCTTATTAACTGTTAGAGAATTGTTAGATTAAAAAGGTCAAATTTCTTGTCTTGGAACCTTAACAGTATGCAAGATTTATTTGAAGCTCTATTACCCGGAATAACAACGTTTTGGCCTCTCAACCACAAAGCATTTTGTGAACAATATTAAATTTAAATTTGAACAATTTATTCAAACTTAATTAAGATACCAACAGAGACGTTGAACGTTTAATACACTTTTATAGATTGCAGCAAGGTAGAATGCGCCTCGAGGACAGATATTCGGACTTTCAAACTTTTACTATTTGTTTCTTATCTACCACCTATACAGTGGCTCATTTTGAAAGCTCGTCGGGAAAGAACACGTTTTTACGTCATAGACATTCGATAATTGAAAAAATATTTTTTCTCCGTCGAGTTATCACAGGGATAGAGGCCATTTTGAATCAAAACATCGGTAAATCTGGGTTTATTTGTTCCGATAATACCAAAATTTTCAGTTAGCCCGACATTTATACGTGAGTTTGAAAGAGAACTGATTAAACGTTTATCATAAGAGAGTATTGTTCAAAAATGTAAAAACGGATTAAACAACTTTATGTAAAGAAAAGAACATTAAAACAGATGGATCTTCTATGCTTCTCGACTTGAAAAACATCAGTTTGAAATCATAGTTTTTTATTAAAATTGTTTTCATAAGTAGGATGTTATAGCTTGTACTGTGACAGTGGACAGATCGGGAGATGTATGGCTGGATTTCAAAGCAGCAATGTCTAAATAACCGTACATGGTAAGAGCTACTGGGTCTCGACAAATGCAATATAAAAATTGGACATCTAGCCCTTAAAGGTGTCTCGTTTTGCTTGGGTACATCCAGGGCAGATAATCATGTGCGATGTACTTTTCTTTATTGCCATTCAATTCGAAAGCAGTTTTAAGTAGATGCAGCAAATAATGCGCTCTTGAGTGAAAATCAACGATTGTCATGTATTGATCTTTAAATTAGGGTGTCAATTCCCTTTCGGTACATTTCGCTAGCCTTGCTCTCATTTGCATAGCACTTCTGACCTCGGACTTGTCATGACGTGTCATAATAACGGTTAAATCACTGTTTCGAATAGAAATATTTCATGTTTTACATAGTTACTCGATTATTCTTACTTTCTAGACGTAATTGGTATAATACATGTTTCGAGCCGCGCTAGGGTTAATGTCTATTACTTTCACTGTGTCTCAACACAAAACACTTGGCCAATAAAACCCCTTTAACTAATTTTTGTATAAAAGAGAGGGTTATATAATCGAATACGGTCACCGATGTCAATGAAAGATATATCTTTAATATACAACAAAGAATACAACAACAGAAGTGTCATCAGTCATCATTTATCACTTTCAGCATATGTGTTTCAATGTCCCTAATTAAAACGAATAAGAGTGCATGCCACACGGCTGTAAAATAATATTTTTAATCAATCATAAATTATCTTTAGTATTGTAGACACAAAAAGTATGCATTGTACACTCTAGCAAAGGCATTTTAATGTTCAATGCTACATAGATAACTCAGATATATTTGTGAAAGTATTCCAAAAGTAATATCTCACTTCTCAATTTTAATAACATGTAAGCTTTACGAGCAGCAATTGGACTCTTTCGGTAATCTGCGTGTCATGAATACGTCAGAAAAAAGTGCAACGAAAGCAACTCTGATTGATGTTTTTAGTACAAATATGAAGCTAAAACATTATTGAAAACTGAATGACTGCAAAAGGTTAGGTTTAAGATAAAGTCAAAGTGATCTAATTATGAAGAATGTTTCTTAACCATTCGAAAGCTCGGTTGACCATCTTGTTGTCGAAACTTCACAGCTTTAGATTTAAAAGATTCATTAAGTGCGAATACAGTGGACTTTCCGGTCAAAAGAACCAACCATGAGAAACGGAAATAAACGTGGGTGGAAAAACAGACAGATATCCGATTTTCTGTCGGCAGCAGTGTTGACAAGTCGTACGCCGTAATCTCACTCTCCAAAACAAAGTCTCAAGCACAAAAAGGTATTATTGAGCGATTGTTGAACATCAGCATGCGTGCTCGACAATAGTGATCACAATGTGAATTTAAGTTAGAGTTGATGGTTTTGCCGCGGGAATCGTTAAAATATGAAATATATATTATGTTTAATAATTTCACAAATTCCATCGAAGCTCTGTATTTAATTATACGCCTGAGGACCATATCAAGGGATTCGAAATTTCAAGGTCAATGATACCATTCATTGTCCCATTATAATACTAAGGATAACTTATTAGCCAGACGCTATTTGATTTGTAGTCTAAGCTAATTAAATCTAAGAATTAGCTCTACATATTGCAATAACAGATTAATTAGCGTAAAAATTGAGTGCTATATGTATTTTCGTATTATTGAAGGGTATAATACTCAGCTAAGTCACTGTCATTATGTATAACCAAATTTCCCTTTGTTATTTACGAACTGGATCAGCAACATCAGGAAGAATTATGAACAAATCAAACAGCCCTACTAAAACAATGACTCTTCAATACAACATTTTAATCGTTTTCTATAAAGTCTATTCTGTAATCGATCATACTTTTGTAGCTCAGCCTCAGAATATGTATCTGTCGGTCCAAATCAAGTCATGTATTTTAAGGAAAAGGAAAAGCTATATCAAAATGACTAATTTATAAATCACATGATTTATTTTTTGTCTAATTATTATTTGTAGATTTATATAAAGATGCACTTTCTTTCCCTGCTGTTTCTGTCTTTTTTATAATACCTTTTCCCCGAGTTTTCAATACAGACATCAATTACCATTTATTCATTTTCCTTCAGACAACTTCCTTTGCATGTGGACCAAATGCCTCGAAAGGAAAATGAATTAAGTCAGTGTCAAATATACTATTCTTCAAAATAACATATATAGTATTCTGTCAGTCACTCTTCGACAAACTGATAATAATTACACATGTATACCTTTGATATTACCGTATAAGGGGTTAATGTCAGCGAGTGTAGAGCATGATTTGAATTAACGAGGATATTATGAGTGAAAACAATGTTTCAGATTTCATAATTCAAACCCGGATAACGGCCACGTAAACGTTTACCATAAAAATCTTCAATAGCAATTGTCATTACATAATTTTTGCCGGTGATATTATTTTTTTTTAACTTTCTTTTATGAATGCCAATGTTTTTATATCTTACTATAATGTGTAAATAGAACTAAGTTAAGCTGACATTCATTGTGATTATCGGTTGTGTCGTCGATTCGCCTCCTTTCTGTGATAACAGCACATTTTAGATTATATAACTTGGATATGAAAAGGTGAAAAAGTATTATCACATTCGCAAAAGAAGCCAAAAATGAGATTCTCTGTTATGACAAGTTTTCTGCGGTAACTCTCAAATATTTTCGTCGGCCAGCCCTGTGTACACGCTATCTTTTCGTACCCCTAGGCTCTGATAGTGTTCAACTTCATCAGCAACCCTGTTTTGATCGGATGCTGAATGTCCACAACCGATGTTGTCTGCTTTGTTCGTGCACGCGCTGCTAATACCACCTTCTTCTTGTATATCTTGATATTCTTGTATATCTTGGTATTCTGCATCATGATAATCATCTTGACTATCATCAGCGACAAGTTCAAGATCGATGGCTGTATTAACTATCTCCCTTCTGTCTGATTTACTTTTGAGATCGAATGACTTTAAACGGAACAGCATGAACAGCAAACAAGAAACGCAAGAAACGATAACCCCCACAACCAATCCAATGAAAGCGGACCCCACAAGCAGTCCAGCATTTGGCCCACTTTTGTCACTATCTTGTTCGTATCCATATGAACAACAAGACTGATTATCATCAATAGTTGGAGATATTGATTTCGCTAGCGCCGTAAGCTTTGGCTGATCAGATGTTACTCTAATATCGACAATCAAAGTGGCGCAAAGTGGTGGCAATTCCTGTACCAACTTGATTTGCAAATGCGCAAGTTATCGAATGTTGACCATTGTCCTGTGAGTCAAACGCCAACATACGGAGAGACGTTCCTTTCAGACTAAATCTACCACCACTGTTAACGTTTACTACGTCATAATCATAATACCAAACAGGCTCTGTAACTTGTGGATTTGCATCTTGGTTGGAGTTCAGTACAATCTCGTCATTCTCTTCTGTTATCATACATCAGTTGGATCGATTCTCACTTTTGGTGCATACTTGATATTGAATCCGATAGAGCAGGTCGAGCTGGAGAATACATGATCGACACAAATGAAAGTCAAACCTGATTCGTCCTTGCTATAAGGAATCCAGTAATAAGTAACATATCGAAATACGTTTGATGTTCCGCTCAAACTTGATTCAATAACATCGTCAGGATAGTGTCTATACCAAAGTAAATGTGCCAGCTGGCTATCTAGTGTTGAGAAACACGCCAAGGCATAAATATGACCTACCACCACAGATATAGGATCCAGCTGACCGATGAGAGTATGATCTATCAAATTTATCACTTGGCAGATTGATTTGTTTGAAGTTAAATTGAATTGATGACATATATGTTGGCGTGTGCAGTTCTCGATCTGCCGTCTGGTACAACAACGCCATTTGATTCTGTCACTGCACATTGATAACTACCACTGTCAAATGCAGCCGTTGATGCCGAGACAGACCGTACCACCAAGGAAGCGTGATACGCCTTATGGTTAACTACGTATCTATCGCTGTCTACGAGGTGAGTTACATTTGACAGAAACCTATTACCGTTACTGATTATCTCTCCATTCTTAATCCACGATAATGTCTGGTCCGATTCCGCTGAACTATTAACCGCACAGTCGAATTCAAACGAATTAGTAATAGTAGTCCCAATACTTTCTTGTCCGTACACCCTCGTAACATCTGCTGGCTGTGTCACAAAATCATCAGCTGAAAGACCAGTCAATCCAGAAAGAATGCTGATCAAAATCAAACACAACGACGAAGCAAGTCCAGGAGACATAGTGTGAAACAAATGTCATGAGGCATTGAATTCTACCAGTATGTGGTAAAAGAAACATATGCGCCGAAAGTGGCTCTCCAGAGTTTTTAGCATGCACTTATAATTCAATATGCTCCATTTGTTATCCACTTCTGGTATCGTAACCTTTGAAGAGAGTGCGACCATAAAAACCCAAGGCTGACGTTTATGATTGAAGTGTGCAGTGGGTTTACAAAAGTATGAATATCCTTATGAATTTTCTCAGTATTTTTCGAATGCACGACTACTTCAAACTGGTCAATGTCCTCTAAAGACGCTTACCATAAGTATCATATATTTAGGAAGGGAGTCATATCATTATAATCTTGAGCGTCAGCGGTGTTATATTTCACCCTCCAAAGCATCTCACTGAGGCTTACAAAGACAATTACCGTTAAAGTCACTATTCAGGCCATTTCCTGAAACCATTACTGGTACACTGGTCTATTTTTTACTTTTGAATCACGTTACTTTTTTAAGGGGTCATAATTGAATGCACTGATGGGCATCGACTCTGCATGTCTAAAGTTGTTCAAATATTAAAAACCAGAGAATATGTAACTCTAAATGCGATTCAACAACAGAATCGCGCTTACATAAAACAAAGGCAACAGCCCAAATGTACTTTAAAGCCCCAGTATTTGTAACTTTTAATATTTTTTTCATATTTTTGATTAAAATGACATCCCTCACTATGTGAAAGCAGACCATAATTAATACTGAATCGCATGGTTCGCATACCCAGCCCGCCTCACAAACGTGTACGATTAACAGTAAAAGGAGTGAAAAATGACTTCTTGTCCGGACCAGAAGTCAGGCTTTGTTGACACACGAAACAAACGTAATCACACCACCGCGCATGCTCAACCACATCTACACAAATTTTACTGTGGCGTCCATAGAAACCTACGCTCTTCGAAAAGGTCTGGTCCATCGAAACTGGAGACTCGGTTTAAAACGCGGGAAAGTTGGGCGAAATACAGGAAAGATATAAATATGTAAGTCTTTACAGATTGTTCCGACTATAATGAGTGTGCAAACAAACGTTTTTGAACAGCTAAACTAACGATGGAGGCAGTCGATTGCCATGCACTGCATTGCACGTTGTGACCGACGGTACGGAGACCAAGTTTACTGAATGAATTGAGAGAGAAAATATATATAAATAAAAATTCAATACTTCACCATCGTAATCATTGAACTAGTCGTTTATTCCATTATGGAGTATAATGAAAATTTCGTTGAAAATAAATGACGGGTCTGATTCTGCTCAGTCTACTCAAACGAAGTTTTGTGTACGCCAGGGCTACGCTGCAGGCAACATAGCCTATCAACTTCTCATGTTGTTGCCGTAACTGAAAACGCTCAGAAAAGAACAAATTGTATCTTGAATGCAGTACAAATGTCTTACTTATTAAATTTAAAAGTATTTCCTAATAATATCAAACGCAACGGGTATCTAATCCTCACAAGGACTACCGTAGTGCAATTAGGGAACATTCGTTATTTACGGGGAGTGGGGCCGGTGGAATTTGAGCGACAAATGAAACGTAAAAAGCGACTCTCCCCTCCAAATCAAATTTCTAAAA
>LD370259.1:0-34750 GCA_001465055.1 Ptychodera flava
ATCAGTTCAAGGAGAGTTGAAGGCATCACTATCTGCTTTGGAAACTGCAACAGAAGCTGACCATTTGTAATTCTTCTTTGAAGTACTCTGACTTCCCAATCTCCAGATCTCCTCAGAACTACTTTTTTCAGGATCTCAAATTTTGAGCATCGTTAAATTGTCGTTGGAAATTAACAAAGTTTATTTCTGACTTACTGGTGCTGCTTACCCATCCGCTTGGGAGTGTACATTGTTCAATTGCAGACTGAATCATGTCAAACCCAATAGCAGATGGAGGGGTGGATAAGATGAGGCAGACATAGAGGGTTGATGGCACAGTTTGGAGGCCGGATGGAACGGTTGGGTTGGTGGATAACATGCCTTAACAGGTTGATGACTTAATGACAGAAGGCCATCAAGCCCATCAAGTACATCAGCGCTGTAGTCACCCTGAAGACTGGACAAATTTATGTTGGTAGATGGATTGCTTTGTGACTGCTGTGCTGTATGTAATGATAAAAGTGCTATCACCCATCCATTTCTTCAGAGTTGCAGTGAAGATCCTCCAAAGTAACATCATCTTGCTGGGCACAGGATTTAACTGGTGTTTGATTGTGTTGGCTACTCACACTGTTGGAGTTTGGTCTGAAGGCTTTCCTTGATGGTGTCAGTGGCAAAGGGATATTTTGGATGTCATGTTTCTCCTGTCTTTTGTCTTCTTCAAGCTTGTCTTTTCTAACATAATACTTTTTCCGACGCCTTCCTATTCCTTGGACATATTTCTTGTACGACATATCTGGAAAGTATTAACAAAAGAAAAAGTCATGTAAAGTAATATCAAAAATCCATGAAAAGTCTATGATAACTGTTGATAAATATACATCATACAGTTGCGATGTTGTTTTTTCCAGAGTCATTGCCAATAAAACATTCACATGATATTACTAAGATTTGCAATCGAGTACCAGAGGTACCTTCTGAATACTACTTCAAGCACACAACATTTTCTCACTGTTTCTTTTAATGAAAAATATGAAAACTGACGGGCCAGAAGATTTAAACTGAACTTAATAGAGACGTAAAGGATGTTGCAAAAATAACCATGCTCTTATCACTCACATGATAATTTCAGTTCAATTAAGCTGACTATTTTAAAACGACTAACATATACGAAGACCATTATTTAAGTCATTAGGGTCACAAGCATGCCACTCTAGTTTTGAGTTTTATATGGGTTTTGCGAATGTAAAATTTACCCCTTCTCCCTAAAAAGTACTTGTCCCTAAAGGAAACTTGCAAAGTTAGGCATATCAAGAAGAGAAACATGGCAGGACTAGAAAACTTACGCAGTTTTAGGGTCTATGGTTGAAAATGCACAGGAAGTCGTCTCGCCAACTTAAGCCGACAATGGCCATAGAGTCTGAGATGCATGAATTTGATGCACTTTTTACAAATATACATATGACTTCCTTCCCCCCCAAAATAGTTCAGTCAACAAAATATGAAACGTAGAAACGTGCATTAGCTCTGTCATGAATTATCATTACAACAGAGAAATATGAGAGGATTAGAAAAACTACTCTGATGAAACGCACAAATTGTGGTTTTGTAAACAACTATGGCCGTCAACGGCTGAATGAGACAGAGACGCGTGAATTTAGTCCTAGTTTTACAAATGTAGGTATGACTTCCTCACCCAAAAAACTAGGTCAGTCCACGAAATGAGACACGTAGAAACGTACATTAGCACTGTCATGCATTATTATTACAACAGAGAAACATGAGAGGGTAAGAATAATTACTCGGAGGGAAATGCACAAAGTGTCGTGTTGTAAACAACAATGGCCGATTGAGTCATAGACCGTTTTTAGGGTCTATGATTGAGTAGGAGACGCGTGAATTTAGTCCAAGTTTTACAAATGTACGTATGACTTCCTGTCAAAAATACTAGTTCCATTCACGAAATAAGACACGAAGAAACGTACATTAGCACTGTCATGCATTATTATTACAACAGAGAAGCATAAGAGAAGCATAAGAGGGTAAAAAAAATTACTTAGTTGAAACATAGCTATGGTTGAACGCACAAAAAGATCGTCCATCAACAGCAATGGCCGATCGAGCTGGAGATGCCTGCACGTGAATTTGATACAAGTTTTACAATGTAAACATGATTTGCCCCGCAAAATACTAGTCAGTTGACGAAATACCTAACGTTGAAAGGTTTACTATCATTGACATGCATTATCATTACAGCAGAGAAATATGACGGGGTAAGAAGTTTTCAGTTGAAACAGGAAGTCGCTTCGTAAACAACAATGGCCGATCCGGCTGAAGATGCACGAGTTTTTAAAAATACTACAGTGCCGAAGTGCAAGAAGTACATAATGAAGCAAAAGAAAGTTTACAGCATTACACATGAATCAGAAATAAACGGAAGAGTTATCAGGGGTGTACAATGATTAGATTGCAAAATTAACTTTGCCGTCTCGATCGTGAATTGACGGGAAAAACAAATAACAACAACAACAATACCTTCCTAATAGTGACTCATCTGTCGAAAATGGTAGCAAAATTGTCTGTAAAAATCAATGGGTAATACAATCCTTGAAAACAAAGTGAACTAGACCCCGGAACAGAACGCGACTTAAGACTCGACAGCAGCACAGGTATAGCGTCTTCTCATGTCTGTGTAGCTCCAGTGCTGCAAAGACGTCACTGTGTCATCACGTGACGTGTTTTGCGTTTACATAACTGCGCAGAGGATTATAACCCGGATCGTATGGGTAAACACGCAAGTTTCTTTGTCTTTTCCGGCAGTTGCCTGTCCTTCCGTTTTTTAGGGTCTATGCTGTGACACTGTGACAACTTTACATGTTTTGTTTACTTAAGTGTGGACAACAATATACACTGTAAAGTTAAGTGTTAAAGGATAAAACACCAATTAAACGCCTTTTTGTAACACTTTTTGAACGCGTCTAGACGTTCAGAAATTTAACACTACGTGTTCAACCAACGTTCAATTTTTGAACACACGTGTGCAGATTTTGAACGCTGCGTGTTCATCAGACATTGTTCTGAACACCATGGTGTTCCATATCAGAACACTCGTTGCACATGAAATGTGTTCAAAAAATTGAACGCATTTACGCGTTCAAAGGGCTGTAACACTTTTTGAACGCATGGACGCCGTTCAACGATAAGTGTGTTAAAGGCTAGAACACATGATGCGCGCTTGTTGAACACCTTTAATTTTGGGCGTTCAGGGGGTGTTCAAGCCTGGAAATAACATTAGAGACCACTGATATTCAGTAAAATTATTTTTATTCTAAAAATACATAAAACATTTATACGGTAAAATACAATAATTTACTGTAAAATGGGCAAATAAACATTGCTACTTTGTATGTAAAGTTTGTCAAAAGGAAACTAACAACGGTGTTAATACCCTCCTATCAAAAACATAAGCAATAAAAAATCCCCATAAACACTGTAGATCGTTTTAATAAATATGAACAAAGTAATGACAAAACTGGTTTTGTTTAAATATTGTGGATTACGTTTTATGTTCATACTTGTTTAAAACGTACGAAACTCATCTGAAAATGTTCACAATTTGGCTTACTTATTGTGTTGAAAACACGTATATGTATGAAATGCATACTCCATTTTTGTAATGTGGCTTCTTAAAGACATCTCCTCTTGTATAGACAATTGTAAATTTTGAAGAAAAAAAAGTTAGTCAAGGCTTCTCTAGTGCACATGGTATATAGTTGTCCACACTAAAGTAAACACAACATGTCAAGTTGTCAAAGTGTCACAGTATGGCAAAACATGCAGAAAGTGGGGAAAGTGGGTCCTTGGTAGGATAAAACCTATTTCCTTGTCCAACGAAGTCCTTCGTAAACCAAAAGGTTTGTTTGTTTGTAAGATCTTTAAATAAACCCTGAAATAAATCAGTGACATTTCAAAAATCTACTTCTCAGAAATTAAAAACATATTCGTAAAGCCCTTTCAAATTATGGTGTACCCTGCTATTAATTTTTATACAATTTTTTTTACCAAAAATGGTAAAAATTGCCCTTAAAATAAAAGAAAACGTAGATTTCAACTTAACTTGAACATATCACATTCTGGTAATCCCTAATATCTTAAAAATATCTGAAATGTCTTAAATGTCTTAAAAATACAAAGTTGCAAATTTCTCCATAATATGAACAATCTAAAAAAGGCTATCAGTAGAGATCTATGTCCTAAATATCAAAGCTGTTAAATTAGCAGTTTGAAGATTTTTTAAAGATTTTCTGACCAAAAATGACTAAAATGCCATGAAATATAAAAATTTGAATATTTAATCACAGTAAGCACAAATTTGACTAAGGTCATTATTAGGGACATGTTTACCAAATATTGAAGACGTCAGTAAAAGAGAAGAAGATTTTTACCAAAAAAAATAGCAAAATCAGCCTCAAAACATAAATTTGCATATTTCATCATAATTTAAACATTTCTGATTAGGGTAATCCCTTGGAACCTGTAATCCAAATATTAAAGGATTCGTACAGGCTGTTCTGAAGAAAAACCTTGTTATGTACAAATTTGAGTACAATGCTACCTATCCACTTATTTAGCTCACAGCAAGCTAAAAACAAGTTGCTAAGAACAAGAAACGCGTTGAGCTATAATACAAAATAATCTTAGGTTTGATAGCAGGCTGCGATCAACTAAATGTTACAGGGGCATAAGCTTTAAAAAAACGTGAAGTCTCCTTCATCAGATGCAAGGGGGAATGAAAAATTGAAGCAGAAAGTGACAGAAAATTCAGAGTGAAAATTTCAGAAAATTCAGTAATTCAGAGTGGACATTTTTACTCTGAATTTTCTGTCGCTTTCAGCTTTAATTTTTCATTCCACCCTTGCATCTGATGAGGGAGACTACACTCTGTGAAAGCTTATTCTCCGGCAACATATAGATGATCATAGCATGCTACCAAAGCTTAGATTAATTAAGAACACAAATACAGAAACTTATCAAAATTCAGTTACTGACCCTTGAAAGTTTAAATCTACATTAGAGATGAATTGGGGTTCTCAAGCTTGGTTCCAGACAGCTACCTCTTCTGTAACAACTCTTCGATTTTCAGTTAGGTCCATTTTTTACATCCTGAAAATAATGCAACAATAGGTAATATGGCGAGATGAGACTTTCTATGAAAGACAAGGGGCTGAGGGGAGCCTCTTTTCAATACTGTTACAAAATATTTGCTTATTCTTGTCATCAACTGATTAAAATAAAAAAGCCAAACTCCCATATGCGGAAACAATACATTGTATACTCTACGATCATGTTTAATTGATGTTTTACATGCGATTGTGTCTACTAAAAGACATGTGTTAGCTGTGATTACGCAGCGGTACTATGCAAGGCGTATCGATCGCGCTCGGGTCAAGGGTTATCGCCACAGTGTGTTGCGATGACCCTTGACCCGCGTGAGATCGATCGATAGGCCATGGCCAAAAGTACCACTGCGTATTCACAGCTAGTTGCTGGTATACCAGCCACTGAATGAAAAAAGGTTTCTTCACGTAGTTTAGCTATTTCATAGTACAATACAATTAATTTCAAAAGATAATAATACAGATGCTTCGAAATCTAAAACGTTTTACTATTTTGGAGAGAAAACTTACCCTTTCTGGTCTTGTTTCCGCACGATCACGACTTCAGGGTGCGCTTACAAGAAAAATGTCGCAACTTCCGTTTTGATGCATCATGGGATAAGAAAAGGCACCAATCTTAAACACCAAGTGTTTAGAAGTAGAACGCCTCTTGCACGCAGATGTTAAAATTAAAACGTTCATGGTGGTTTTCTGATTGTCTTTTCAAATTTTCAAAATTTCAACCCGTAATAAACGTGTAAAATTATTTTTTATACTTCCTTTTTTAGAAAAAACATGCTTTCAGCAATTGTAGACCGGAAATATTTTTCACTTAGTGTGAAATTTGTCATTTCAAAATCCGTGTACGTATGCCGGACAGCGAGGCAGTAGTAAAGTTAATATAGCCATTGTAAAGTAAAAAACACAAAAGATTGTTAACTGTTTCAGAGTATTGTAAAATTTCTGTGATGCTGAGTTTTTGAACACTTGAAGGAGATGGTTGTTAACACATCATGTTCAGGCTTAGAACATCATTGTTAATAATATGAACACTAGTGTTAACAATGTGAACACTAGCCGTTCCAATTTGAACACCGACATGTACATTTTGAACGCGTAAAGACGCGTCTAGCGTCCGCTATTTTTACAGTGTACCGTGTGCACTAAAGAAGCCTTGACTAACTTTTTTTCTTCAAAATTTGTAATTGTCTATACAAGAGGAAGTGTCTTTAAGAAGCCATGTTACAAAAATTGAGTATGCATTTCATACATATACGTGTTTTAAACACAATAAGTAAGCCAAATTGTGAGCTTTTTCTGATGAGTTTTGTACGTTTTCAACAAGTATGAACATAAAACGTAATCCACAATATTTAAGTAAAACCAGTTTAATCACTACTTTGTTCCTATTTTTTAAAATGATCTACAGTGTTTATGGGGATTTTTTATTGCTAATGTTTTTGATAGGAGGTTGTTAACAGCGTTGGTAGTTTCCTCTGACAAACTTTACATACAAAATTTTACAGTATATTATTGTATTTTACCGTATAAATGTTTTGTGCAGTTTTAGAATATCAGTGGTCTGCAATGTTATTTCAAGGCTTGAACAGCCCCGAACGCCCACAATTAAAGGTGTTCAACAAGCGCCCATCATGTGCTCTAGCCTTTTACACACTTATCGTTGAACGGCGTCCATGCGTTCAAAAAGTGTTATCATATACCTAGATTCACGTACCCATGTAAACTTATGGGAAAAGGCGCTCTTACAGGTATGTAATAAGTTGCCGTATCACGCCCAGGCACACTTTGCCCAAATAAGGTAGTGTGCGCGCTTTTTCGAACTTTTTCGTTGTCGTTGCTACGCGCGTTGCTATCCACGTACATTTCATTCGAAAGCACGTCAGCGCGAGATTCGAACCCGTTTCTATGAGTTTCGCTCGTAGTTTTGAAGCAAATTGTAGACAGTTCGAATCCTTTTCCGATCAAAATTGGTTTAAAACAAGTGCTTGATAGTCTCCTCTCAATCTTTTGCTGAGAAAGTGTATTTTAACGAGCAGGATCAACTACTCATCTGTGCTCATTCTGTAGTGACATTGGCGTTCGCATAGAACAAGCTCGTGACGCGTTCCACAACAGAACAAATGACAACATCGTACATATTAATCCGCAAAGTTGCGTGGCTCATGTTTTTTTAAATTTACGCCCATAACTTTAACAAAATTTTATTGATAAATACTGAAACATATCACAACCGTTCAATAAGGTATATGATAAAACCTTTACGACCCAGATACGGGTTTTGCGGACCTCGGTCATACGGCGTACGGGCCCTCGCACGCTCGGGCCCTTCCGCCGTACAACCTCGGTCCGCAAAACTCGTATCAGGGCCGTAAAGATTATTACTGCCCCTTGAACGCGTAAATGCGTTCAATTTTTTGAACACATTCCATGTGCAACGAGTGTTCTGATATGGAACACCATGGTGTTCAATATAATGTCTGATGAACACGTAGCGTTCAAAATCTGCACACGTGTGTTCAAAAATTGAACGTTTGTTGAACACGTCGTGTGAAATTTCTGAACGTCTAGACGCGTTCAAAAAGTGTTACAAAAAGGCGTTTAATTGGTGTTCTATCCTTTAACACTAAACTTTACAGAGTAGTATCCTACGATAATTACACATTACGTTCATCAACGTTGCATTTTATTCGCATGCGACACAAATGCTATACTTGTTAAAAACTACCTGCTACAGACACAGAGAATGGTTCAAGAGTTCAAATCAAAAGAAAAAATAATAATTATTTTGTAACTTTACATAAGAACAGTAGTCCTTGCTTTATTGCAAACTGAAAATAGATTTGTCCATGCTCTGTACCGTTGACTGTCACGACATATTCAGAAGTGGTTCTGTGACGTTACAGAGCTATTCTGATGGATATTGTGGACGTTAATTGTAACAGAAAAAAGCAGTTTTGAAATAACCCAGATGTGGGATGACTGCAACTGTGATGAACAGTTGTGTAGAGTGTGTTTCCTGATGCAGCGAGAGTTGGACGCTGACCTGTTGCATTTGATGTCAACTTTCGTCGCAGTCGCCAGGAGTCATCTCATCGTCATTTCGAACTTCTTGGTCTACATCGCTAAGACACCCTGGTGTGTTACAATTCAAAATTTGGTAAAGAATACGTGACATACCGTTACTGTCAGGAAGTGTCAATTTATTTGTGTATGAACAAATACTAGTTTCATTTTTAAGAGCGATAGAATATATCGCGTCTCGACTCCAAAAGAATCAAGCAAAGTGCACGGTGCGCTGTTGCCCTAATAATGCAATGATTTGTGTACATTACACGCAAATGTGCTGCTTCAGAGATGTCTTTCATCATCGATCCCAACTTATTTTCACCAAGGGGTGAGTTACAGATCCATACTTTATCTTTGTATCAAAATTCGGACTTCGGTCTTTAAAACAAAGAGGACTGTTCCCGCTTTTCTCGAGGGTAAATGGTTTAGATAGTCACGTTCAAACTCACCGACTGGGCAATTTTCGAAAATGTTGGTTTAATGGCCCGTTTCACCACTGCTATCAGTGCTAAAACAGTATTTTAGCACAGGTGAAATGAGCTCGCGTCCAATCAGAATTGCGCATGGTCGCATGATATAATATAATTTACATTTAAGTGGTGAAATCGCTCAGTAATTTTACGACGCCTCAAAAACATACCTTGCTGTATCAGAGAGAAATTCAACTTACAGCACAAAGACCTGATAATAAAGTTTACTTTAATGTGCCTATATTTTTTGTAAAAGGAAGAAAATACTTCATATATGGTTATGTCGAAAATTTTCCCGAGATCAATGAAATTGGTCATCTATGTAAAGGTTCCAATGTAGCACTAGCATTATATTAACGCCTACTAAAAATGTCTAAGTAAATCAGCTTTCACCAGAAATTATGCACTAAATCATGATGTTATTTTTAGTTTTGTGAAAGTCAATCGATTTCTTATCAGAACTCTTTGGCAGCATGTCTTGGTCCCAGATAACGCATTACAACATATGGAGCGTTTCCGGTGTTGTGATGCGTGAACGCTACTTGGGCATGCGTTGATGCGATTAAACATA
This sequence comes from Ptychodera flava, assembly GCA_001465055.1. Classification (NCBI taxonomy): domain Eukaryota; kingdom Metazoa; phylum Hemichordata; class Enteropneusta; family Ptychoderidae; genus Ptychodera; species Ptychodera flava. The sequence goes on from LD370259.1 coordinate 9,264, forward strand.
ACCGCGCAAAAATAAAACGTTCTGAACCTTTTTGTGGTGTAAATACTGATGTGTTGTCATACAAATGATAATAACAATAAGTGAAATTTTTTGTAAAAAGGTGATCACAACAAAACTCTCCGGTGGTTCAGAAAAATCAGATATTTTCAATAATAAACATCTTTTGTGTAACGTAGAGTGTCTCTTTTAATCTTCCTCTTCACCGATTTATTTGGTTTCTAGTGTAGTTTTGTGGTACAGCATCAACTTGAAGGATTTTTTGCAATCCCTATTCGATCATGGATCGTCCAACTGCCGACGTAGTCCTTCTCTTCGAATGGTCTTCGCATACGCAAAAACTTGCACTGTACCTATGGTTTTAAAAACTTAAGCCAGTGCCCATAATCTTTACCAGCTTCAATATGTAGAGGCTGTCTTTTTACTTCTGTTTCGAATCATGCTGAATGCCTCATCGAAATTTCACTCGAGATTTTTGGTACATCCGTAATAGTTAAAGGTGGGCATATGTTTATATCTAAACTGTTGACGAGACTCCCTGGATGGGACACACTAGCAAATGCGCCAAAACTCGAAACTTTACGTCATCATCGTGCATTCTCTCCATTATTGTCATGTTTTCATTGTACATGTGTTGCTCGTAATTAGGGTTTCGAGACCACGGGTCCGAAAACCTCTAGTAATCCTTCTGTGTTTTTTTTTATTATTATTGTTATTTTTTTTTCTTTTTCTTCTTCTTCCGTCCTTTAAATGCAACTACCACGCGCACACCGTTGTACCAAGGGACTTCAAATTTGGCACATAGGTAAAACTCCTCACAAGTAATTTTTTGATCACATGACCATAACAATGGGTCATGTGACCTTGCGGCCATTTCGAAGGTAAACTTTCAAATTGACTTCATTTGCATAAAAATTAATCAATCAAAAGACCAAGATTTTTAACTATTATTTTTCACATTTTTTCTGTGACCTTTTACCTCCCCTATACCTAATGGATGCAGCTAAGCTATGGCAATGGCTTTTTCTAGCCTATGTTAAAGTACAAGAAAGCCAGCGTCTATTGCACAATGACCAGTGGGGGACAAAATTGCAATCCACACTTTTCGGGATGTCATTTGACCTTTGACCCTGGCTTTTTTTTTAAGTCATTAATTATGCACATATCTAATTGTGGGCTTGCACATAGAGCTGGCGGTTTGATTTTTGGTACATATGGATAACTGCGGGAGCAAAGGTTTTTGATAAAATGTAACATGACCAGCCATTTCCTGTACCTCATTAATTATGCACATACCTAATTATAGGCTTGATAACAGAGCTAGAGGTCTGATAATTGGTATATAGGGATAACTATGGGATACAATTTTTCAAAAAAATACGTGACCTGGATGACCTTTGACCCAAATTTACATACATATCCATAACTTAGTAACCTACACCTACACCCTTCATATTTGGTATGATGGGACACCTTATGATGCCATATCCTGTACCTTATTAATTATGTACATATCTAATTCTGGGCAAGCCAAAAGAGTTAGAGGTCTGATTTTGGTACATAAGGATAACTATGGGATACAATTTTTTTTGACCAAAAACGATGACCTTTGACGTAAAATATACATATTTGTCCATAACTCAGTAACCACAAGGGCTACACCCTTCATATTGGATATGATTGGAGACCTTATTAATTATGTACCTAAGATAATTTAGGGCAAGCTGATAGAGCTGGTTGTCAAATTTGTGGAATATGGGAATAACAATGACATTCATTTCTTTTTACACAATGTCAAATCACCTCGATGACCTTTGACCTCTATTTCATAAATACTACCGTGGCCCTGTGCCTGGAGATGTCTCGAAACCCGATCATTGCTGCTTTGCAGCTATATTCAGGTAATCGTTTTTAGCTCACGTGTTCACACGTAGGCTCATGTCAGAGCGATGTCTGTCTGTCTCTCCCTGTGTGTGTGTGTGCGTTAGTGTGTATGTGTCTGTCTGTCTGTCTGTTTACACGATAATTCAAAAACGCCTGAACGGGATCTAAGTCAGCATCGGTAGACAGGTACTATATCTTACTTATCAGAACTGATTAGATTTTGGTTAGTGTGGCTTACATACTAATGAAGTTATGCAATATCATTTTTTTCCGTACAAAGGTCTCCCTATGGAGACGGTAATGATAGTGTAGACATATATCAAAATATCACTCGACAAAATGCTTTATATGCGCTTTGCATATTTACGTGTATTGACGCATATGCAACACAACATTAATTGCATACGCAATGTATATCTTTGTATATGGAACATTCCGATACTTTGATATGCATAGCGTATTTCTATACAGATCATGAGTATACGTAATGCTGATCTTGTACACTTTGTGTACACTATAGTTTTGCATTTTATTGGTATACGTATACGTATACTTAACGTATTTGGCACAGGTACAGAATCAGTATACATGTATATATTGTTGTATATCAAGCATTTTCGCCAGTGTATATTGCACAAAATTTCATGAAACTTTTCACAGAAAACAATTTCAGAACATTATGATGATACTATGAGTGTCATGTCAATTATCTGCTCATTTGCATATTTAATGAACTTTCGTAATTGGTGACATAACTCCTGCACCAAGCTTGATGATACGTGCAACAACTATTGATCTGATATGCATCTAAATATACTTAGAAGCATTGGGCAGTGTCAAGTTAATAAATAGCTCATTTGCATATTTTATGAAGTTTTATAATTAGTCATATAACTCCGATATAACTGCACCAAATTTGATGAATTCTGCTGCAGATACTGATCTGACTGATCTCTAACTGTGGCGTAAAGCACTTAGTGGTGTTAAGTTACTTAAGGGTTCATTTGCAATTTAATTAACTTTGTAATTAGGTATATAACTGTCAAATTACAGCACCCAAGTCAGTGAAATCGGGTGCAGATATTGATCTTATAAATATGTAATGGTACTGACAAGCATTTGGCAGTGTAAAGATAACAGATAGCTCATTTGCTTATTTTATGAGGTTTTGTAATTAGTCACACAACTCCGATATAACTGGACCAAATGTGATGAAATCTGCTGCAGATACTGATCCGACAGACTGCTAATTGTGGTGTAAAGCATTTAGGTGTGTGGAGTTTAGTAATGGGTTTATTTTCATATTCAATTGACTTTGTAATTAGTGATATTACTCCAAAATTACAGCATTGCATTTGATGAAACTTGCTATAGATATTGATCTGAAAAATATTTAATTGCACTGAGAAGCATAGGGCTTGTCAAGTTAATAATTAGCTTATTTACATATTTAAAAAGTTTTGTAATAAGTGATTTAACTCTGAGAGTACTGTGCTAAAGTTGATGAAACCTGCTACATTTAATGATATAACAGATATCTGATTGTTCTTATTACACGCCTCACACCGGTGTCGATTACATTGGTATGAATTTGGTTTATTGACAGGAAAGACATAATTGAAAGACATAATATAATAAATCCTTGTCAGAGACAGTTACTCCAGCAGTAGACCGTATACACGTCTAGTCTTATCAGAATTCTGTCTTACACTCCGCGTCATGTGCTCAATTGAACTGCTGTCAGAATATACAATGTCTGTTTTAGTTCTTGTGTATTTGCTAGTGTTTATCCTGAGGTCTGCAAATGTTGCATAACATCTCCTTGCTCGTTGATTTGTCACTTTGATATAAGAAAGGTCAAAGGCAAAATTGTTTTACACAACTTCATAACCGCCAAAGAGTATGCACTAATTCATGTCATACTGTATTATTTCATGCGTGCAGTAGTGTCTGATAAATGTCAATACATGTCGAGTCATCAGCCGTCAATTTCAGTGCTTGATAACTAAGTTTGTAATTTTGCCAAACGCAAAGTCAATCCTTTCATTCAGGGGTCACATCAGTAGGTCAAGTTGTTCTGTTTAGTAAATACTAAAACTTTCTAGCCTGTTTACTGACTATTAACCCTTTTCCTGCCAAGTCAATATTTCAGCACCAGATCATGATGGTTAAAATTAATGAAACACAACACATACATATGGTGTATTTTATTACAATACCTTACGTTTGAAAGCTGTTGAAAACATTAATACTGAAAACTTGAATTTTGGACTAAAGATGCTATAATAGACCAAGACAATTGGATGAAAATGCGTCATGTTTTGGCTAAATATCGTTTTTTACTGACATGGCTGATGGGGAAGTGATACTCTCCGGCAAGAAAAGGGTAAAAGAACCTGTTGTAAAACACGTGAGCATATTCAGTTCATGTCTGGTTTATTATTATTTTCTTTTTCTTATTCTGTCGCACTTCTGCAACTACCACGCAAACACTGTTGCACCTAGAGACCTCAAATTTGGCACATAGCTAAAAGGTCTGCAAAAGTCAATTTTTGATCACATGACCATAACAATAGGTCATGTGACCTTGCCGCCATTTTTAAAATAATATTTATTATTGACCTCATTTGCATAAAAATTAATCAATCAAAATTCTGTCCAAAACTTTTGCAGACCATAGGCCTAGTCTCCTTCATGCAAAATATCAAGGTCATGGGTCCTGTCGATTTTTGAAAAGAGGATTTTTAAAATAATATTTTTCTGATCTTTCTAAAACCTTTGACCTTCCCTATACCAAGCACCTAAGCGATGGCAATGGCCTATGTTAAAGTCCAAGAAAAGCCATCATCTATTGTACAATGACCAGTGGGGGACCAAATTGTAATCGACACTTTTCGATATGCCAATTGACCTTTGACTCTTGCAATTTCCTACAACTCATTTATTATGCACATATCTAATTTTTGGCTTGCATATAGAGTAAGACGTCTGATTTTTGGAACACAGGGATAACTATGAAGCAAAGTTTTTCAACAATATGTCACTTGACCAGTCAAATCTTCTACATCATTAATGATGTACATACCTGATTCTAAGCTTAAAAGTAGAGCTTGAGGTCTGATTTTAAGTATATAGGGATAACAATGGGATAATTTTTTTTGACAAAAATCACGTGACCTCGATGACCTTTAACCCAAAATATACATTTCTGTCGATTACTCAGTAACCACAAGTGCTATACCCTCCATAGTTGGAATGATGGGACACCTAATAATGACACAGCCTGTACCTCATTAGTTATGCACATATCTAACTCTGGGCAAGCCAAAAGAACTAGAGGTCTGACTTTAGGTATATAGGGATAAGTATGGAATACAATTTTTTTACGTAATATCACGTGACCTCGATGACTTTTGACCCGAACTACATATCTGTCCATAACTGAGAAACCGCAAAAGCTACACCCTTCATATTTGGTATGATGGAATACCTTGTGATAACACATCCTTTACCTCATTAGTTATGCACATATCTAATTCTGGGCTTATTAGTTGAGCTAGAGGTCAGATTCATGACATAAAGGGATAACTATTGGATACAAAGTTCTACCAAATATCACGTGACCTCGACGACCTCTGACCTCAAATATACATATTTGTGCATAACTTAGAAACCTCAAGGGCTACACCTTCATATTTGGTATGATGGGAGACTTTATGACGCAACATCCTGAGCCTTATTAATTATGCATATATTTTATTTTGGACAGCCCGATAGAGCTAGAGGTCTGACTTTTAGTATATAGGGATAACTATTACATTCAATTATTTTACCAAAATGTCACATAACCACGATGGCCTTTGACCTCGATTTCACAAATACTACCATAGCCTTCCATCGTTTTTGCATATGTATTTCTCCATTGCCCCTGTGCACCAAGGTGACTCGAAACCTTGTGATTGCTGCTTTTCGGCTATATTTAATTTCCATCGCTGTTTATAGGTGTTATCTTTTTGTTTAATGGGTTCTTGATATGTTTCCCTTTTAGCTGTTGTTCCAGAAAAGGGAGAGAGTATAAAAGTCGGTAACTTCAATCGAGTATCTTCAGGAGGTTCATTTCAAGTCAACAATTCTGTAGAGATATCTGATAAAGATGACATTCCATCATCAAGAATAAGAGATCTTCGGTGTTCTCAACTTGATAATGAGCAGAATATACTCACTCTACAGTGGACAGCGGTTGGTGATAACTACGATCAAGGGAAAGGTAGGTGTTCTTCTTATTTTTCTTCTCCTTCTTCTTCTTTCCTGCAAGATGTAAGGTGTTCTTGTCCCATTTCTTTGCAAATTTCTGTCGCTCTTTCTTGTTTCGGAAGTTTGTTTTGCTCTCTCCTATTCAGTGGAAATTTTTCATGCACCTCGCATCTTGCCTTCTGTCAATAACAAAATTGTGCTTTTTTCAGATTTAATTGGTTTCTTTCGCCCTATTGCAAGTGATATAGCTTCCTGTTTGCCTTTTTACCAGTTCTCTCCGTCTCGCTCCAGCATCAGTGTCATAGCCATTTTACAGTTTTTGCTGATTTTTTATAGTCCAACTTTGCTTAGTATTTTCAGTAATTGAACATCATTTGCCATTACGCATTTGTCAGATTTCATCTTTGCTTTTCGTCTCAAAATTTGAATCGATTGGAAATGTACTTTTCTGTACAGGAAATTAATTTTAGTAATAAACGTTCATTTGAAAAAAAATCAAAATATTCTTCTTCTTCTTCTCCTTCTTATTGTGATTTTTATTGTATATCAAGTGTAGTCTGAGTTACAAATGAATTGTAATTTCCATCAGAAATCTCTAAGGCCTTGAAAAAATACATGTGCATCTATAGCAAATGCATGTTCAAGGAGGTAATATACAAAAAAGTAAAAATAATATCTTCTTTACAGCAAAAAAGAAAATATAATTTTCATTTAAATCTGAACCCTCATTTTTAAACTTCACCATAAGATATTAGCATGACTTTACTTTGAACACTCGGCAAAATGCTTGATATACATTCCGTATATTAACGTATATTGAATTATATGTATATGTAACGTATATCTTTGTATATTGAACATTTCAATATGTTGATATGCGTAATGTATATATATGCAAATCAAGAGTATACGTAATGCAGATCTTTGCACATCAAGTGTACACTGTACGTATGCACACGTACGAGTATACCTAAAGTAATTTACACATGTACCACTTGGCAAAATGGTTGATATACAACAATATACACATGTCACATATACTGACTCTGTACATATGTCAAATACGTTAACTTTACGGGTACATATATTAAATAAATGCATAAGTAGAGTGTACACTTGATGCGCAAAGATCTGCATTACGTATACTCTTGTTCTGCATAGATATACACTACGCATATCAACGTATTGACATGTTCTATATACAAAAATATACCTACAGCATACCACTAATTTTGTGTTCCATATACGTCAATATACGCAAATATACTTAACGTATATAAAACATTTTGCCCGGTGTACATAATCAGAAATTTTTTACACATTGTTGTATATCAAGCATTTTGCGATGTGTTTCTTGTAACACACGGCCCTTCAGGATAATAGACAGGCGCTATAGCCCTCATCACCAGGTAATAGGTGTTTACCAATCGCGTCAAGTAAACTTATTTGCATCGATACATCGATAAGTTTATTTACTGTTCTCTTGGTTAATATGGCAATCTGCGATTCAGTGCATTGCGAAATCGCCAGATTCCCTACCACTCGCTTGGTTACTAGGAAAAGTAGACTTCGTAGAAACACTTACCTTTAGTAGAAAATGGAGTAAAATGTTGTAGTTGTATTGCATAGTTCCAAATTTAAAATGATATGGCTGTTGCCTGATAATTTTTAAGTCTTGCAACTTAAACGTAACTTGAGATTGTACAATTTTTTCAAAATCATATCAGCTAAAATCGCTGAATAAGTCATCTTGTCGATGCGATTGGCAACTCCAGTGACAGGTATGGAAGATAACAGCCATTTCAGCCACTGATGAAAAGATTGTCGTATTTAATACTTCGTTGGTGTCGAAATTAAAAAAAAATCTGAAACAAGAGTATTTTGTAAATTTCTCAATAAACAAAAGATTAATGAAAAATTGCCCTTAAATAAAGAAATTTTAAAAAATGAACCAGAGAATCATGTTGCTCACACTGCACCGTCTTCGTCACAGTCAACGCGCACAGTTCGCATTTGACAAAATGCTTGATATAAGTTCAGTACATTTCATACATTGACTTATGTGGAATACAATATTAATTGTATATGTAACGTATATCTTTGTATATGGGACATTTCAATACGTTCATATGCGTAGTGCATATCTATGCAGATCAAGAGTATACATAATGCAGATCTTTGCACACCAAGTGTACACTGTACTTATGCACTTTTAGCTCTTGTGTGTGAACACGTGGGCTAATGTCATAGCGATGTCTGTGTGTGTGTGTGTGTGTGTGTGTGTGTGTGTGTGTGTCTGTCTGTCTGTCTGTCTGTCTGTCTGTTTTTCTGTTTACACGATAATTCAAAAATGCCTGAACAGATTCAAGTCAGATTTGGTAGACAGGTACCACATACTACTTGTAAGACTTTATCAGATTTTGGTTAGTAAGGCTTGTATATTAATGAAGTTATGAAATATCGTTTTTTTCCGTACAATGGTTTACCTATGGAGACGGTAATGACGTGTAGACATATATCAAGAAATACTGCACAAAATTGCATTCACTGATGACAATCTCAGATAATTATAATGATACTGTAAGTGTCATGTGAATTATCTGGTCATTTGCATATTTAATGAACTTTCTTTTATTGATGACATAGCTCTGAAATTCCTGCATTATGCTTGATGATACTTGCAACAAATATTGATCTGATATATATCTAATTATACTTAGAAGCATTGGGCAGTGTCAAATTAATAAACAGCTCATTTGCATATTTTATGAAGTTTTTTAATAAGTCATATACCTCCTATAAAACTGCACTAAATGTGATAAGATTTGGTGCAGATACTGATACAGATACTAACTGTCTTGTAAAGCATTTAGTAGTGTGAAGTTAATTGAGGTTCATTTGCTTGTTTAAGGTAGAATGCACCTCGAAATAAAAGTTTCTCTAATTAGTTTGAAAATAATTCTATTGACTCTTTGTATCATAAGCTTCTAATTTTTTTGGGAAAAAATAGGGTCATCCAGCTCAGTTTTGAGGAAAAGCTCCCTCTTTTGACGACTGGTCCGCGTTTTGGCCATTTTTCATACGATTTTCGAAAACGGCTTAAAATATAATAACTTTCTAAGGACAGTCACATTTCTTTACTATTCTGGAATCTAGACTTGATAAATATTTCATCTATGCTAAATTTGACATTGTGCTTCATTAATATGATGATTTTACAACCATTTAAATGTTCAATTGGCCAAACAAATTGCCTAAAAATTACACTTTTTTGTCATTTTTTAAAACTTCCACACTTAAACTTTTTTTAGAATTTTGAAATTTTTTGTTTGTCATTTTTTAAAACTTCCACCCTCAAACATTTTTTAAAATTTGGATTTTTTTTTATTTTTAATGTACTTAATAAAATTAAGGGGAAAAAATGGGGGGATCACCATGGAAACTTTAAAGATACAGGAGGTTAAACTTGGCATATGATGTTTTCAACAGTTCAGAGGTGGACAGGGAAGGCAGTTGGTTGCTATGGCAACTAGAAATTATGGTGAAGCATAAAGGATGGAAAATATATTAATTTACAGGAACTTGAATTAACATTTTAAACAAGAGGGACAGTTTATTCTCTTTATGGTTACCATGGTAACATGGATACCCTGCACACTTGTACACAAGTATTACAGTGCCACTCTCACATAACCTTCATACATACAATAATTCATCCATACATACATACACAAAGGAATATGCACATGCAGTAAAGTACACTAACATATTTACATCTACATTCATACACACACGTGAATATATACAAATGTAAACAATACATGTATGTATTTGCCAGTTTTTATTAAACAGGTGTTGTTGCTATTTGTTAACTTTTATCGGCAAAAAAATATATAATAATATGTTTATTTCTAATAAAAAGCATAAAGGTGTATTTTTATGAGAAATGTTCAAAAATACAAGAAGGATATTTTGACACTTTTCATTTTTAAAGTGTACACATATGGCATGTATTACTTTTTTGTTTTTAGTTACTCATGGTTTACCGAGAAACTCTTCACTCAAGAGAGATGTTATACCTTCATTTCCATTCCTTTCAAATGCCAATTGCAAGTGGGAGTAATTCAGACCTGAACAGGCTATTTTGTCATCCATACTAGAAGATTTCACCTTATCCCTCCATTTACATAAAGCAATTTATAAAGAATTGAGCCTTATTTTCTTTCTCTGAAGGAAGTGCTGATAATTTATCATAGATTTCAAAGAAACACTGTGATTCAATATATCACTAACACTGACACCTGCTGCATCAAGTAGAGTTTGTAAAGCAATAACATCCTCTAGTGCATTGTTGGCTGCATGTTCACTCTTCACAAAATACTTGTTAAGGTTGGGTTGGGAATGGGATTGGAGATAAGGATACTTGGAGCGGAAAAGTTGAAGAGTATCCCCAAAGCCAGCAATGACACCAGAAAATTTAGCCTCAAGGCCTAACTTTGTGATTAACTTCAGCAAATATTTAACATCAAGGGCCTTAGCATTGTGACCTACAAGTAGACATGGTCCATTTAACTCACATAAAAAGCTTACGAAGTTACACATTGCATCTCTTTGTGATAATGTGTCCAGTTGTTTACCATTATAAAGTAATATACATTCTCCATTTTTGTCAACGATAGATAGACCTGTTATCTTGGATGCCTGTCTTGAGACATATGTGTTCTCTGGCAAAACATAGCAATCAAAATGTTCGCTGTTGTTAAGTGTATTTGCAGACAACTGAAGTATTTCAGCATCATCTCCTGTAAATAATAACAAGAAAACAATAACATGAATACATGTTGGGCAGAAACAGAGAAATAAATACTTTACAAATTTACTAACTATATTTTTTACTTTCTTAAAAATAAGTTGTTTACTTAAGTTACCTATTTCACTTCAAACCATATTTTCAAAAATACCGCAATTATACGGTGTCGCTCAAATTTGATCAGAATAGGTACATACCAAAGATCAACAATAAGTGTTATTTCTATTTGTTCAGTGCAGAAAAAATTATACGTTGATGTTTTGACAATATCTGCACAGTACAACCAGAAAAACAACAAGAAATATTAAGGTCTGTAACTTAAGGTACTGAAGGTCAACTTTGCTAATAGCAACATGCATAGCAGAGAATCTTTCAACCATGAATGTACAAAAATAGACATCCATGGTTTCAGCATATCTGTTAAAATGTCATAGTTCATAAACAATGACAGGAAATGACCAATTAGCTGTTTCAGTTACTGCTACCACTCCCAAACATTAATTGATGTAACAAATATGAAAATGAAATTCTATGTAATCTGTGGCAGCTTCAAACAAAGTAATCATTCACTTTTCCCAAAAATCAAGTATTTGTCTACAGAGCTGGAAGAAAGTAAAGAAGACAGAACATCACACGTACAAAACAACCACACTAAAATAATACAAGACTCCAGGAGAAATGAACACAAAAATGATGCTTAACCGCATCAGTACACCGATCACCTCTATATAAATGCTTACATCTATTCTGGTAAGAAAAATATGTCAGAATGCTATCAGTCATGATTTCTTGATACAATGATCATTGAAAAATCTCCATGAATGTTTTCGTAAACGATTTCCAAAAACTGCTTATTTAGTCTGACGGGAAAAAATCTGTCAGAATCGGGCAGACATTTAAACATATTTTAAGTATCCAAGCGTACAAATTGTCAGTGCACAATCCAGTGCAAAATTATTTAGAAATATTGGATACGTAATATCATTTAATATTTTTCATAAAAAAACAACGATGCATAGAAAAAATATATTCCTACCTGCACCAAGTTTTGTATTGATATCCCATACGACAACTTTGGTATTTGGGTCCTTATGACCTTTCCAAAGAGGGACATAGTTGAAAGCAGTGTTCAAGGCCTTTCGCTTACACGTCCAGCTCGACTATTAGTCTCCCCTCTCGCCAGTCGTCGCACTCGTCTGAGCAAAAACATCGTCAGAAAATACGTCCGTGTTCAAATCATGCCGATCATTCGATGTTGTAACTTCAACATGCAGTTGAGGTTCGAAGGGCGTGTTCAAGTCAGATTTTAATCGCTCTGCAGAATATTTTGAGTTTGTCTCCTCTGTACCACAGTATAAGTGTTCTTCGAGAAACAGAAGATCATCATTTGACGTTGATTCTTGAGTTGTTCTACACGTTTCAACTTCACTACCACTGCCAGTGCTACTGCTAGTACTAGTAATAACAATGTTCTTACGTGCATCTTCTGCTGCAATTCGCCGAGTTTCTTCGCGGATGAATTTTTCCGTCTTCATGAACCAGCCGATTTTACCTCGTAACGCTACCATGACTCACTAGTTCATCAGTCGTACAACACTTGAAAGCAAATAAACGGTATGTACGGAAAAAACTGCCCAAAATAACTGCTGAGATACGACGACCGTCCACTTTGTTTCGATCACACTGGAAATGAAGTTTGCCACCAAAATAATCGAGGCGCGTTCTACCTTAATGAACTTTGTAATTAGGTATATAACTCTGAAATAATGGTACCCAAGTCAGTAAAATCGGGTACAGATATTGTTCTGATAAATATTTATTTGTACTGAGAAGCATTTGGCAGTGTTAAGTTAGCAAATAGGTCATTTGAATATTTTATGAAGTTTTATTATTAGTCATATAACTCCAAACTAACTTCACCAAACACTGGACAAAATGCTTGGTATACGTTCAATTCAACAAATATTGATCTGATATATATCTAATTATACTAAGAAGCATTGGGCAGTGTCGAGTTAATAAATAGCTCATTTGCATATTTTATGAAGTTTTATGATTAGTCATATATCTCCGAAATAAATGCATAAAATGTGATGAAAGCTGCTGCATACACTGATCCGACAGATATATAACTTTGTTATAAAGCATTTAGTAGACTAAGTGTGAAGTTAATTAAGGGTTCATTTGCATATTTAATAAACTTTGTAATTAGGTATGTAACTCTGAAATTACGGCTCCTAATTTGATGAAACGTGCTGCAGATATTGATCTGATAAATATTCAATTGTGCCATGAAACATCGAACAGTGTCGAGTTAATTTTGGGCTCATTTGCATATTTAATGAACTTTGTAATTAGTGATATTACTGTACAATTACAACATTAAGTTTATTGAAACGTGCGACAGATATTGATCTGATAAATATTTAATTGTCCAATGAAGCATTGAGCAGTGTTAAGTTAATTAAAAGCTCATTTGCACATTAAATAAAGTTTTGTAATTAGTGACTCTGAGAGTACTGTGCGAAGTTGATAACACCTGCTACATATAGTGATATAACAGATATCCGATAGTTCTGTGAAGCGTACTGCTATTAATGAACCTTTTGTAAAACAACTGAGCATATTCAGTTCTAATCTGGTATTAGTATATGTATACTTAACGTATTTGACACATGAACAGAATGAGTATACAGAGTATGTGTGTATATTTGTTGTATATCAAGCATTTTGCCCAGAGTCGGATACGCGTATCCCAGGAGGGAATATCCTCTTGCCAATGAAAGGGAGAAGCTGTGGTCGATGACAAATGAGCGCGGACCTTATTTTTTTGTTAACAGCCCACGTTTCATCTGTGTAAAACTTTGCAATGCTTGAGTTTGAGTTTAGCGAAGCCATGGTTACCATGTCCCACAATGCAGTACATGATCTAGCTTTGTTTGTAAGGCTGTGTTATTACTTCCAAATTAACCTGTGGCTGCCGTCGGTATACAGCCCTGCCACGCAAAACTCTCTTCGTTCATTCAACGGCAAGCTGAAAAACAGCTCTTCCATAATTTCTTCCGGTTTTGGATCTTGCCTTTATCTTGCCGAGGATCCATCCGAGGATCGTATTGACTATCAGATGCATGATGCCTTACCCACCAAAAAGCGTCCAAATGTAAAACATGCCCGCTCCATGTTCTGCCGATACATCCAGGATTAGACTATATTAAGTTTGGAAAATAACTGAAATTTATTGCGACGAGGCAAACCAATCCAAAGTGCACCTGTCCGGGAGATGTTGCGGTCGCTATCATTGGCGCTGCCATTTGTTAGCTGCGGCAAAAATGACCTTGGCAATGACCGTAAATTAAGTAAACGTACTCAGTGAACATTCGAAAAACAGAATGCCCTGGACCGCAGGGTTCCCGATGATTATTTGCCAACTGTTACAAAAATACTACAAAAATACTAATAAGTGCCATTCGTAAGAACTTGGCAAGAATTGTGTAAGAACTACACAGTAATTTCGAAAGTTTCCTTAGGTTCCAATAAATTGAAACCATAATGTTAACCATTCCACATAAAAAATAACATTTCTTTCTCCTCACTTTCTTTTTCTTTAGTATTGTTTCCACTCGGTAAACTGCATCAGACTTGATAGGAACATTTTGCAAATCCCTGTCGTAGGTCATTTCTGTATCCTATACTCGCAGTACTGCATATTCTATACTGTTGATTACAAACATCTCAATCAAGTTTGGTTGGTAGCCTTCCCTGACGATGCCCTTGTACTGTGTTTATTTGCACAATCCTTTCATGTCCATACAGGGCTTGAAAAGTCAGGTGTCGTTACTCCATGTCACATTTCTCGTTTTCCTGTAAATACTGCTGTTTGTCGGACAGTTGTAGTCTGGATTAAACAACGGAGCATACCAATCCATCAATGCGTTTGTTAAAAGGATTAATATTGTCACACCATACCATCCAACATTCTGGCGAATCATTCCACGATGCAGTTCTTCTCTGATGGTATGTATGAAATAGTGTATCTTCTGTCGTGATGGTCGATCCTGCATCTTCTTTGTTAAGAATTTAACACTCTTTGTCTGTCTCTAATTTTTCTTTCTTTCAACGCTCGTTAACGTGCCACTCCCACTTGGTTACATTAAAAAAAATATTTTTAATGCCAACGGTCGATATTTGACATGACGGCTGCGCGTGGATCGCGAGATATCGATAATAATGTCCTCAAAAAAGTAAAAGTTTGAATTCCAGTGGCCCATCTAAATTCAGTTTCCGAACATCAAACATTCGGCACTGGGGCCATTGTCAACTAAGCTAGGGAGTACAAGTCAACGCTGACGCTGCTGTACGCCATACTACTACTCCTGTCTGTGATCGGTTATGTCCCATCTGCATTCATTCATTGGCTACCTATATGTCGTCGAGTCTCATTATTATTTACTGTTCCGAATCCAGTTCATTCATTTGCTGCCTTATGTTCTTGTCCCTGCCTCACTTTCGAGTGTTACTTGTCTCGCTCTGCCATGTGCTCATCACTGTAATGTACAAATGTATCTGCGCGCTTAGCAAAGCAGTCCCAGACTCAAGGTGTTTCATTCATCACTTTCGAACAATGCATGACTGACAGTAACCTTTGTGAAGCCGCCAATTATGATTGATTCAAACACAACGTTTCGCCATAACACTCTTAGGTCAAATACGCACCTCTTTATGATTGCTAAATGGTCACATAATCCACCTACCCCGGTCTTTGGTTGTCTCTGTGGTTACCACAGCTTCTCTACCAAAATCATAGTCAACGTAACGAAAAAAAGAAAATCATATTACTGCATGATCTCTACAATACCAATTTCTGTGTGTGTATTCGCGCGCGTACGCACACACACACACACACACACACACACACACACACACACACACACACACACACAATGCCGGCGTAGCGACTAGCAGAATGGAACAGGCAAAACAAGAAGATGAAGCGGGAAGCAATGACTAATGATAGCGATGCGGTAGCGGCAAACTGTATAAGCCCCCTTCGGAACGTACCGCCTATGACGAAAGAACAGTGTTATAGCTGGTATAATGTATGTTATCTAGTTTTAGGAATTATAGGAGTTTAATTGACAGCATTAGGGCTATATTTTCGGCGTCCACGACATAATTGTCCCCTCCAGAAAGATGAACAAAATCAGAAAGCGACGAAAACAGAGCCTGTAAAGGTAGCGGAAAGTAAGTTTTCCCCCTCCGGAACGCAACCAAGTCCCCCCTCCCCCTCTACATTGTATGAGATGGATTAACACATAATTTTATTTATTATGACTAATGTTAAACCTGTTAAAATTATCCTTAGCTGTTCTCCAACTCCATAAGGAATTCCGTAATTATTTTATTTTTCTATTTTACATACGTGTCAGCAATCATGGATACTAAAACAGTTATAAACACAATGTATGATGGTATTGTAATCGCAGGACTTACGATGGGATATCTAATGATCTCCAGCAAATTTCTGAAAATGGATTTTGGCGATCCAAGTCGTCCAAATTTGACTCGGTGGGTAAAATTAGGTGGAGCAATTCTGCCGCGGTTGCGACCAAAGATCTCCTTGAACAGAAAAATATTATTCCTGCAGAACCTTATACTTTGTAATGTATATACATACAGTAAGTATGATCATTTGGATTGAAAGCAAAACAGGCAAACCGGTTACTGTTAATTTTAACCCTTGCATTGACATATCACAGTTTACTCAAATAAGACTTTTACAGTGTTCACTCTTTAATTCATGGTATAACATAATGGGGACGAATAGTATATTAAAATATCAAGAAGGTGACCAACCGAAGAAGACTAAATCAATGCGCCCAGGTAACTACAATATCGATACACTCAACAAAGCAATCGGGTTGAAACAGAAAATTAATTTTGAAAAACATCTGCCGACAAACCGCGTTCTTCTAACTTTGGCTAAAGATATTAAAATATTTTTTAATGCTACAGGTAACTTCGCTAACCTCGTCGGCTTTTCAGATACACAAGATGACAACCCCGTGATAAAAAGTACTATGAGTCCAGGTCGAGCGGATTTCTTAACAATCAATAAATATATAGTTCATTCAGATGCCGTCGATGTGACTAGAAATTATGTTTCATTTGGCTCGGGTGAATACATACAGGGGGAAGTATCGGACTGTTTACAAATACTTCCCGTCCAGGATACAAAAGAAATAAGTGAAAAGGTCACCTATGATTTTAAAAACGGGGGCTCAATTTCCATGCCATTGAGAAAAGGCTCAGATTACATGAATTCAATGCATATTTGGATAACAGATCAGGGCGGAAAGGAAGTAAATTTGAATAACTGGTCCACAAGTTTTTGTATTGAATTATTGTAGCTAGCGAAGCATAAACCATCCCACGACAAATCCTCCAGCAATATAAATCATTTCATATTTCTTTTGCTCAGGACTGGGCTGATAATAATCTGAGAATTGAACTGCTTCGCCTTCGGAACGGGCTGACGCAGAGTTGGCTTGTGCAACTGCCACTGCTTCTTCAAGGATTTCTGCATCTGTATCTCTTAATTCAGCCGCAGCATGAATATCTTTAGCCTGATTTTCTCTTTCCCAATCAGCCTGGAGTAATCTTTTTTCTGACCAGACATTTTTGTCATGTTCAAATATTTCTAATGCTTTATCATGTCTAATTTTCTCTTCAATAAGAGCCTCAGCATTCCCGGAAAGCTTTTGTCTGATAATATTTCCTACTGTGAATGCCGTTGCATTTAATACAGCACCGAGAACTGTCATTTCTATAGCTGAAGCCAGGGTTGTATACCATTACAAGGTATTATTTATTTTTCACTGTATATACGACGCTACAGAGTCAATCATGTCTGGCCCAAGTAATTTCGGTCTAGGTGCAATTCACGGACAAAATCTCGAGGTCGAAGATTTAAGTTATGTTAAAATTGACAATAATACTAAGATAGCAGGTAATCATAATAAGGATTACGTCCTTCGATACAAGGACCGTGAAAAACATTTTGTTTTATCGGCGGCAACAGTGCAAAGCCACAAACATCCTGTAGAATTTTCCGAACTGAAAGACGTCTATGAAACCGTAATTGACGCCACAAAAGCTGCAAATGATCCTACTCCTTTTGCTCTGACATGGGATGGGGATAGTCAGAAATTCATGCCTTATAATGTACCACGTAACATCTTACATATATTGGATAGTGAAATTGCAGGAGGTGTTGATGAACTGCCTTGGACTCCGAATGTGATGTATTTTGATAGCAATGTCAACAAATACAAATTAACGGATTTTCGCCTTTATCTTAAGCCTTATAACCCATACATTACACTATCGCCAGGAGTCATCCCATTGTTATTTTGAACTTCTTGGTCTACATCGTTAGGACATCCCGATCTGTTATAGCCCAAACTTTGGTAAATAATATCTGACATACCGTTACTGTGAGGAAGTGTCAATTTATTTGTGTATGAACGAATACTATCTTCATTTTAAAGAGCGGTACTAGGATATATCGCGTCTCGACTCCCGCAAAGTGCAAGGTGCGCTGTCGCCCTAATAATATTTGTGTGCATCATACCCTAAATGTGCTGCTTCAGAGATGTCTTTCATCATCGATCCAAACTTAGTTACACCAAGACGTGAGTTACAGACCCACACTTTATCTGTGTATCAAAATTCGGTCTTCGGTCTTTAAAACAAAGTGGACTGTTTCGGTCTTTCTCGAGGACCTATGGTTTAGATAGGTACGTTCAAATGCACCGACCGGGAAATTTTCAAAAATGCTGGTTTAGGGGCCCATTTTAGCACTGCTATCAGTGCTAAAACAGTATTTTAGTATCGGTGGAATGAGCTCTCGTCCAATCAGAATGGCGCATGGTAGCATGATATAATATAATCGGTATTTTATGGCACATACGATGACGAAGATCTCCTCCACCTGTGACGGTATTGAATGTTGAAGTTGACTGGTGACATAGAAAATGTTATTTTACATCTGCCATCGAGAATAATAGAATTTTGCGTTCCCTAAACAAGCCGTACGAAACGCGCAAGCCCTTAAACTGCCTTGATCAGTCCCACTTGCGCGCGCTCACAAGAACGGTTTCAAGGTACCCATACTACATGTAAACAATAATGTCTGCCCTAATGAAAATGAAAACAAAACGTCACGTCAATAGATCGACACACACGATAACAATACGCAGACAGACAAAATTCATGATGAAAATATATTTAACTTTATTTCATTTAAAAATGAAAGATTTTCTTTTCAAAAGTATTACTTCATGGCAATGTTTATTCCTGTAACGTAACCGCGCGAGCTCAAGCTCCGTCAGTCGGTCGATCAGATGTCAAATACAAATTAACCGATTTTCGCCTTTATCTTAAGCCTTATAACCCATATATTACACTACTCGGTATACCGGTTCACCTTAAAATTAGAACCCTTAATACAATAATGTCTTCAGATAATACACTGCGAAGGTGGATAAATAATGGGGAGAATTATTGTTCATATACAGCTAGCAGGGTTCCAGTAAGATTATTTTGGGACACAACTTTAAAGAAACTGGGTCTGAAAAGTATGGGGGAGGGGACAGCTGAATTAACTTTACAGACTGCCACTCAACAGATGGCTGATAATATGAAAATAATTGAGCATGGTACAGTTTTTATCAAATGCATAAAATTGGGTACAGGAGACGAGTTTGATGATTTAGTCGGAAATATTGCCATAAAAACAGATTCAAGAACACCTTGCAATATTATCATAACCATAGATAAAGATATAAAAGATTTAGATATTTTTACTCGTACTCCGGAAGAAAGTCCTTCCGGCCTCAATTCATTTGTTGAGAAAGATACAACTACTTACACTTTAGATATCAGTACCATTTATCTAAAATGTGTCATTTTATTTGAAGTAATGGTCTTCCGGTATATTTTAAGTTCAGAGGAAATTTCTAAAATTTTATCTATCGCGTGAGCAAGTTGACTCTGCAGAAACTTTTTCATGAAAACCGTTCCGATAACTGTAAAATGTCACATCTCAGTTATGACATAACAGGCTGCTAAGCAACACTCGAAGCCTATCGGAATGGGAATCTCCCTACTGGAAAGCCCCTGCTGGAAAGGTATTGCGCAACAGTGTTCCCGTTCTGGTAGGGTAGGGGAACAAAAGTGTTAATATTGCTCCGTAGGAAAAATGAGAAACATAGTGAAAAGGGATTAGCCAGAAGATATCGATAAAATTCATACTTACATTTAGAAGACAAGAATCGCCTTCGGAACGGGAGCGGAAGAGCAGAATCCCTTCGGTTACGCTTCCGGTAGGTTTTTACTTACTTCACAGTCAGAATCTATCAAACAAATGACTGAACTCAGCTGTTGTAGGGGAATTCCCCGCTGAGTGCTGACCTAAATATCTGTTCCGATAGGCTATTATATACCAGTGAGTCATCTGTAAACGGGAGTGATGTCAACGCCAGCTGTTGCGTACATGAGTTCATATATAGGTCACCTCACTTCATGTTATTTTTAGCTACAGGTAGGGAAAAATTCCCCTACCTGTAGCTTTTTCAGGTAAGTGTCCAAGTTATACACCTTTATATTACTACTTTCCCGGACCAGCCCCACCTGTAATTACTGAAGGCTCCCTTTGTGAGTTCTTTGTTGGACAGACCATAACAGGAAATATGACTAGCTAATGAAATAAGTCTTTAAAAGATACTGGCACTTCTATAGTGGCAAGAAGTACGATTTGATGTAGTTACCACCAGTAAGTAGTGAAGCAGAAGCCAAGGGAAGCCTAAGAGAGGTTCTTTTTTTTATTTATTTCAGTCCATCATCCAACGGGTGCTTTGCCCATTTACAGGATGAGGTACCCATAACCAACTACCCCATTGGAGCACAGAGGAGTAAAGTGCCTTGCTCAAGGGCACAACACCGTGCTAGAGTCTGGAATTCACCGTCCTCCGACAGTGAATCCGCTACTCTGGATCTACCGGGAGTTGAACCCGGTCTTGAACTCACCATCCTCTGATAGTGAGTCCGTTACCCTGACCACTGGTCCACGGTACCTCCTCAATTCTCGAATAAAGATTGTCAGGTCAAGGTGATCAACTGAAACAGATTAGCGAATGCATGAGCAAATGTTAAAAATATTTGACAAAAATACAAAAAGTTGTGGCAAGTCACATCAACCGTTTGCTGACTGCGGTAAATAAATACATTGATAATAGATAAAAATAAATGTGACAGAAGATGACCCTTAATGTTATGCAGATGCCAAGGATGATAGGATTTAAATTTGACCTGGAATAGGCTTCTAGGCTTCGGCAAAACCTAGCTTCTATTCCTTCTTGCTGTTTGAGTCACCTGTGATTGATGTTATTGGATGTTGAAGTTGACTGGTGACATAAAAAATATTATTTTACATCTGCCATCGAGAACAATAGCTCAAACATCCACTCAAACAGCAAGAAGGAATAGAACTCACTTATATGGCTGTTGGACTTGTAGTAGGTGGAGTTTTGATGTTTAAATCGATTAAACTATTCACCTTCACATTACCGTAATCCAGATCTGGTGCAAAAGACTATATATAACAAAGTTACTAAAAGTAGTGATATTTTCAGTTTTCATATCAAACTAGCGTAGTGCAAGCTAAAAAGGCAAGTACCTAGGTATGTTGTTATGATAAATAAGGGACAGTGATTACATGATACTTGCTTTACAACACAATGCCTGTTGTATCAAAAATGCCTTTGGCTCACGTTTTTCTGGTTACTTGATAAAATCGGTATTTTTATGGCACATACGATGACGAAGATCTCCGTCACCTGTGAGGGTATTGAATGTTGAAGTTGACAGGTGACATAGAAAATATTATTTTACATCTGCCATCGAGAACAATAGAATTTTGCGTTCCCTAAACAAGCCGTACGAAACGCACAAGCCCTTAAACTGCCTTGATCAGTCCCACTTGCGCGCGCTCACAAGAACGGTTTCAAGGTACCCATACTACATGTAAACAATAATGTCTGCCCTAATGAAAATGAAAACAAAACATCGCGTCAATAGATCGACACACACGATAACAATACGCAGACAGACAAAATTCAGGATGAAAATATATTTAACTTTATTTCATTTAAAAATGAAAGATTTTCTTTTCAAAAGTATTACTTAATGGCAATGTTTATTCCTGTAACATAACCGCGCGAGCTCAAGCTCCGTCAGTCGATGGCTGATAATATGAAAATAATTGAGCATGGTACAGTCTTTATCAAATGCATAAAATTGGGTACAGGAGACGAGTTCGATGATTTAGTCGGAAATATTGCCATAAAAACAGATTCAAGAACACCTTGCAATATTATCATAACCATAGATAAAGATATAAAAGATTTAGATATTTTTACTCGTACTCCGGAAGAAAGTCCTTCCGGCCTCAATTCATTTGTTGAGAAAGATACAACTACTTACACTTTAGATATCAGTACCATTTATCTAAAATGTGTCATTTTATTTGAAGTAATGGTCTTCCGGTATATTTTAAGTTCAGAGGAAATTTCTAAAATTTTATCTATCGCGTGAGCAAGTTAACTCTGCAGAAACTCTTTCATGAAGACCGTTCCGAAAACTGTAGAATGTCACATCTCAGTTATGACTTAACAGGCTGCTAAGCAACACTCGAAGCCTATCGGAATGGGAATCTCCGTACTGGAAAGCCCCTGCTGGAAAGGTATTGCGCAACAGTGTTCCCGTTCCGGTAGGGTAGGGGAACATAAGTGTTAATATTGCTCCGTAGGAAAAATGAGAAACATAGTGAAAAGGGATTAGCCAGAAGATATCGATAAAATTCATACTTACATTCAGAAGACAAGAATCGCCTTCGGAACGGGAGCGGAAGATCAGAATCCCTTTGGTTACGCTTCCAGTAGGTTTTTACTTACATCACAATCAGAATCTATCAAACAAATGACTGAACTCAGCTGTTGTAGGGGAATTCCCCGCTGAGTGCTGACCTAAATATCCGTTCCGATAGGCTATTATATGCCAGTGAGTCATCTGTAAACGGGAGTGATGTCAACGCCAGCTGTTGCGTACGTGAGTTCATATGTAGGTCACCTCACTTCATGTTATTATTAGCTACAGGTAGGGAAAAATTCCCCTACCTGTAGCTTTTTCAGGTAAGTGTCCCAGTTATACACCTTTATATCACTACTTTCCCGGACCACCCCCACCTGTAATTACTGAAGGCTCCCTTTGTGAGTTCTTTGTTGGACAGACCATAACAGGAAATATGACTAGCTAATGCAATAAGTCTTTAAAAGATACTGGCACTTCTATAGTGGCAAGAAGTACGATTTGATGTAGTGTTACCACCAGTAAGTAGTGAAGCAGAAGCCAAGGGAAGCCTAAGAGAGGTTCTTTTTTTTATTTATTTCAGTCCATCATCCAATGGGTGCTTTGCCCATTTACAGGATGAGGTACCCATAACCAACTACCCCATTGGAGCACAGAGGAGTAAAGGGCCTTGCTCAAGGGCACAACACCGTGCTAGAGTCTGGAATTCACCATCCGACGACAGTGAATCCGCTACTCTGGATCTACCGGGAGTTGAACCCGGTCTCGAACTCACCATCCTCTGATAGTGAGTCCGTTACCCTGACCACTGGTCCACGGTGCCTCCTCAATTCTCGAATAAAGGTTGTCAGGTCAAGGTGATCAACTGAAACAGATTAGTGAATGCATGAGCAAATGTTAAAAATATTTGACAAAAATACAAAGAGTTGTGGCAAGTCACATCAACCGTTTGCTGACTGCGGTAAATAAATACATTGATAATAGATAAAAATAAATGTGACAGAAGATGACCCTTAATGTTATGCAGATGCCCACGATGATAGGATTTAAAGTTGACCTGGAATAGGCTTCTAGGCTTCGGCAAAACCTAGCTTCTATTCCTTCTTGCTGTTTGAGTCACCTGTGATTGATGTTATTGGATGTTGAAGTTGACTGGTGACATAAAAAATATTATTTTACATCTGCCATCGAGAACAATAGCTCAAACATGCACTCAAACAGCAAGAAGGATAGAACTCACTTATATGGCTGTTGGACATGTAGTAGCTGGAGTTTTGATGTTTAAATCGATTAAACTATTCACCTTCACATTACCGTAATCCAGATCTGGTGCAAAAGACTATATCAAAGTTACTAAAAGTAGTGATATTTTCAGTTTTCGTATCAAACTAGCGTAGTGCAAGCTAAAAAGGCAAGTAGCTAGGTATGTTGTTATGATAAGTAAGGGACAGTGATTACATGATACTTGCTTTACAACACAATGCTTGTTGTATCAAAAATGCCTTTGGCTCACGTTTTTCTGGTTACTTAATAAAATTAAGCAATAACCCCCGCCGCAGGAGGGTATACACGATATTTTGGTACAATGCGCGACATATGGCATGAGCCGATAGGCGAGTGCTATATGGAGCGATTTGTACCAAAATCGAGTGTATACCCGACTGCGAAGGGGGTAATTGCTATTATATTATATCAACTTGCGTGTATTTGTTGTCTTACTTGGGTATTTTCATCATTCTGAGCGCCAAACGCAGAAAATGGACGTCTGAGAGATCGAACGTCGGAAATTAAGCGCCCGAGACCGAGCATTTTTGTAAGTCGGAATTCCGTAATTGCACACAGTATCCTACGGTAAATACGCATTATGTCCATATCGACATTGCATTTTATTCGCATGCAACACGAACGATACTTGTCAAAAAATACCTGCTGCACTCACACAGAAAATGGGTCAAGAGTTCTAATCAAAAGAAAAAAGTAACAATTTTTTTCGTAAATTTACATAAGAACAATAGTCCTGGCTTTTTTGGCATACTAAAAATAGATTTGTCTCATTCTGTACCGCATACCATCGCGACATTCAGTGGTGGCACAGTGAAGTTACAGGATCTATTTTTGATGGATAATTTGGACGTTAATTGTACCAGAAAACAAGCAGTTTTAAAAATAATCCAGACTTGCGATGACTGCAACTGTGATGAACAGTTGTGAAGATTCTGAGTGTGTTGCCCGATGCAAGGAGAGCTGGACGCTGACACTGCTCGTTGCATTCGATGTCAAATATCGTCGCAGTCGCCAGGAGTCATCCCATTGTTATTTTGAACTTCTTGGTCTACATCGTTAGGACATCCCGATCTGTTATAGCCCAAACTTTGGTGAATAATATCTGACATACCGTTTCTGTGAGGAAGTGTCAATTTATTTGTGTATGAACGAATACTATCTTCATTTTTAAGAGCAGTACTAGGATATATCGCGTCTCGACTCCCGCAAAGTGCATGGTGCGCTGTCGCCCTAATATTTGTGTGCATTATACCCCAAACGTGCTGCTTCAGAGATGTCTTGGAACTCTTGGAAAATTTGAAATCAAGATCTGTTTCAAAAATAACATCTATTA
>LD370272.1:0-21318 GCA_001465055.1 Ptychodera flava
AATGAAACTTGCAAATACCTGTTAGTGGACCTACAATTATATTGTACACTTACTTGCAAGCAGAGTATCTGTTAGTTTACTCATGCAGATATATGAAATACATCTGTTAAACGTATAATTCTGTATAACATTTTTCTGACCAGATCAAATATAGTGAAGATGATGAAAATGAGTGGGCATACTGCGAGCAGGTGTCCAGTGAAGAATACGAAAAACAAAAGTTGAGCGCATCTCACCAAGCGATGGCAGACTTGCTGGAAAACATCATCGGCAACCAGCGAATGCCGGTAAAGGAGAAGAAGAAGAAACTGAAACAGGTATGCTGTCATTGTTTTCAGATTTGTGACAGACTGTGTAGCTGAAGTGTAACTAGCCTCTATTCTGTGTATCAAGAGATTTTGTCATATCAGGGAAGCTAATGTTCCAGCTTTCTTTAATAAGGTAGTATGCGCCTTGAAAGTGAAAGACTGAAACTTTTGCTCAAACTTTCCTCAAGAAATATTTCAACCATTTCCTTCCAAAATCAAGAATAAAAATCAGGGGTCATTGTGCAAAATTTGGAACTAGAGAAATGAGTCACCTAAGGTTTACTAATATTTGAAATTCAAAATGGCCGCTATTTCTGTGCTAACTCTATGAAGAAAAATGAAATGTCAGATTTTCTGAAAACTAAGATGGTGAAAAGTTTTTGTGGAGTTTTAAAATGAGCCTCCATAAGTGGTAGTATTGTGATAGTTTGAGAGTACGAATATCTGTGCCCAAGGTGCATCCTACCCTAAAACCAAATCAGTTCTTATTGGTTATAGTTGTAAGGTCTTGTATGAATTAACAACCTTCATATAATCAATATCATAATTTTTTCTTGCCATTTCAGTTCCAGAAAGCCTATCCTGATATCTATGCCAAACGGCTGCCAACCACTGCCAGTGAGGCCCAGCTATTCCCGGAGAAACCCAAACTCAAACAGCCAATGCTCAGTATGAGAAAACCTTTCTCCAAGCTACGAAGTATGCGTTACTAACAACACAGTCCATCAGCGCTAACTTTTCACTGCCGTCTACTGTTGACAGATCCGTCCCTGCAGTGATCATGTGATGTTAATTTGGCCAATGAAGCTGGAGATGCAGGAAGATAAAAAGTACTAAAATGATGAAATTTAAACAGGACTCTTTCCACCAATTTGATGACATCATGATATTATACCGTATGTTAAAGAGGTTTGTTCCTAGGACTGATTTTATCATGTAGGAATCATGTTATCTAGTTTTTATGCAATAAATATGATTTAGCAGAATATACCGCTTTTAAGTCCATAATAATGGTTTTGCTTGAATATTGAAATTTCTTTTACCTGACAACATCTACATACAAATTTTTAAGTGATGATGGTAGTCATGAGAAAATTGCCTTACGTTCCTGATATGATCAAAACTAGATTTATTCAGTGCCAGTGATATGACTGTGGCAATACAGAATATTGTTGTGAAATAGTTTTCTGAACAGTCATGTTTTTAGCAGTAGAAAAGAGGAAATATTTATTTTTAAAAATCATGAGTTGTTGACAGCAGTGCGTTTTACTTTAGTGGCATTGAAGCAACAACACATGCGTTGTTCCTTAGACGACTGCAGACAAATTGAAGATCATGGGCGCTGTCAATGAAGGAAGCATGCTGTGTTGCGCGTCCCTTGATTGCTGCTCAATTGGACAGATAATTAAAAATTGCCGATTGTCAGAGGCTGTCAGGGAAGACGTCTTCTGCACTGCGGTCTTTGCCATTTGATTGGTTAATGCACAACAACTCATTTCATGTAAATATTGTACATAACACATTCACTGCCAGTGACTTAGTTGTCAGTAGCAGTGTCTTTGTAATGATAGCCTTTGTGACGTTTGACTTCAGTAATCTGAAATGGACTTTCTTCAAGTACTCCCTTCTTTTTAAACATTTTCTGTGATCCCGTTTTTATTCTCCTTTAATCTTGTAATCTTTGACCCTATGACCTTTGAACTCTCCACAGAACTTTACTTTAATTTCAAATGAAATTTTCCCACCTTTAACATTGTTAGATATTATTTTGCAAAGTCAAATTTGATTTTTTTCATTTTTAGCCGTATTTACATTTTAAGATGGCAGGAGGAGTCTTGGTATCACTTTTTATTCATTCCATTGGTAAACCTTGATGCATGGGTCTGAAGTAAGAAATGCTCCAATGGTATCAACCGTGGATGTTTTTATTCATACTAGTAATTTTCAGGGATATTGTCGTAAGTGATATAGCAATCATGACTACAGCAAAACAATGTAATCTATATGGTTTTGTTATCCCAACCATATTCAGTGACTTTCTAAAGGAGAAAAACTTAAATTTAGTTCACTGTCCAGAGAATCCAGAGTACCACTATTACATGGGTTCAATCTTTTCAGTGCCTGAGCCTTAATGTAAATACAGCGGTAATATTTTCCATTACAGGTATAAATGACCTTCCAGAACACTGCCATGTGTCATACAATATTTTTCATATTTCATAACTTTTCTAGAGATAACAGCTGTATTACAGTACCTCTATACCATTTGTCAATGCAAATCAACACTGTATTACATGTTATATGCTTTGTATACTCCTTTCTCTTTGTGGTTATTTTTCAATTTATCAAAATACAAGTTTGAAAATCTGTAGTTTCAGTTGGATGGGAATTATCTCAAATAATAGATATAAAAGTCTAAGCTTCGCACACTGATGATAGGATAAAAGCAATGTTATATGAACATGTACCACATTATGGTACAAACTGATGTTACAACAGTAACTTTTTGGTGGATTTTGTGCACACGTTACAGAGAGCCTTCTTGTTCTGTGAAAATGTCTCTTGTTCTTTGGAAAGTACAGTCTATAAGACCAGCCCTTCTGACTCTATTGTAATACTTGTTGTGCTTCAGGAAAATAAATTTGACTCAATTTCATGATATTGTTGGCTTTGTTGTTCTACTCCTGTCTAGGATACAAAACCTTTTATCCCCCCTGAAGCATGACCTGTCTACTTTTTGGACAACTTTAATACTTTAAAGGGACAAGGTTTCTCATTTTGGAGCCTTTTTTCATGAATTTTGTTTGGTATGAAAAGTAGTTTGTGTCATTTGACTTCTTGAAACAAGCTAAAATACTGGAAAACTGTGCACAACCTCAATGCTTGCAGCCAGACAAGATTAAATACTCAGTGAAACATACGGTGTGTATCAAATAATCAAGTTCAAAAATTCGAGTGCACAAATTTCAGCATACCATGAACACACAGTTTCACAAGGTTTGGATCTCACGCCAGTGTTTGTTATGAAATCATAATTGGCAGATAATGATAAATATAGTGTTCTTTTACATTTGCATTCTTATTTGTCTGTGGAAAGTATGTCAGAATATGACAAGCTATAATGTTTTGAGGCTACAAATGAAATGGTAGTTTGTTTGCATTTGTTTTTCAAGAAATTTGAAATCTTTATTTAAACTTGCAAGTTTGTAGGCGCAAAGGGAAGACCTCACTCAGATTTATTTAACGGAGGATAAAAATAGTAATGGGGGAACTGTCAATTGTTTTTCAAAACATTGAAACTGCTTTCTCAATAGCTGACCTATGACTTTTGAGATCTGAACTAATGTTTGTTTGAAAATTTCTTTGAAATACTGCTTGAATCAAGATTAAATGCCAATTGATTAGGCAAATGGCCTTGACATTCTGTCTAAAACATGGAGATACTGGACGTTCAGTTTATGAGCGACACCCACATTTGGGCTGAGTGACTTTCAAAGAAACGCCAGTAACAATGTCTCTCCTGGAGACCATCGACTTTCAAATGAACTGGTTTTTTATGCTATAGCGCTAAAAGTGGACCTCTAGGGTAGACGGAGTAGGGTTGGAGGCATGGAGGCCGTATATTAAAGCGATACACGCGACGGGGTCTTGGTAAGATCTTGCTGTGCTTGTGTTTCATTCTCTCCATCTTTGCCATGCTGACTAGTTTGCTTTCAATTTTCTCTTTGTCTTCCATTATGTGCTGCTATAGCCTGGTTAACCCTTTGAGCGCCAGCATCAATTTTTGCCGCCTTTATAAAATATACTCTTGTCAATTTTTCTCAGATTTTTGCCAAAATTTTGATAAAAATCTGTAGAAAATGAAATATGATGTCCATTTGCTCAAAAATTATCAAAAATTTCATAAAAATTCATAAAAAATTGGTAAAATGTGGCAGTAAAATTTTGATCGGAAAAATTACAGCACTCAAAGGGTTAAGTGTAGCTTGTTTGAATGATGTTAGAGTCTATTCAATATAAGAATTAGTGTAGTTAAGCCACGATTCAATTTTCTATTAATTACATGTAAATTTATTTATTTTAATCAGGGTCTAGGCGCTAAGGCCAATAGAAATATAAGAAAAAAATACATAACATAGATACACAGTAAATACAATTTGCCCAGTAAATATAATACTTACAGTGCGCATATCATCATTCTTCATAACTCTCACACACAAAAAATACCAAATACAAAATGGTAAGAATAGCATGTAGTGGCTTCACTGACGTTTATCGTTACAATGTATCAGTACATAATTTCCAGTCAGCTGACTTCATTCAACGCAAAAATAAACAAACGACTGCTGCATGACGTTCGATGAAACTTTTGGGTTTATTTATGGTTACTAATACTTACCGAGGTTCGGTGATTTCAACAAATCTGCAATTTCTTTCTGGACTTGAATCACTGTTCGTGGGCGATTTTCGTTTGCTGGGTCAACAATTTCAAGCTGAAAGCTGACGTGAAACATTAAATTTAGAAAATGAAAATAATATTGACATTGCCTGATCGGTTTTGTGTTTCATTTTTTATTTCGAAAAATAATAAACAAGATAAATTTGCCGGAAATCGGGGAGTATCACAATAAAACATATATACTACCCAGCTGCAATAAATGAAGCCTTGGTTGGCTGAAGCTTGGGCTTCTGTCGTGCGGCTCGTGCCTTGGGGCAAGGCGCAAGCCGCACGACAGAAGCCCAAGTCCCACGGCCAGCCGTATGGGGTCAGCCGAGGCTAAAATTATATACCCACTCAAATTTCAAAGAGAGAGCGTCGCCAGATTTTGTCGTCTGCACAAGTACAGCGAGTGCATAGATACAACTTGCACTGTAAAAGTTATGAAAATTGCTGGTTAGTTAATGCAAAAACATCGGTTACCGCTTTCTTTCTCGAAAATGACAAAAAAAATATAAAAATTTGTATCTACTCACGAATGCTTGGTGGCCATGAGTTCTAACCCAAGTAACCCAGGTCGTAACGCAGGAGAGGCTGGGGCTCATTTCAAAAGTCTAATGGACATAATTTTCTCATCAGAGTCAGTCCAATCAATTAACCATATTAGGAGTTGTTATTTGCATTAAAAATCTACATAAATTGATATTCAGAACGCCAATCACGCCACTGGCGGCTCACGTGTGAATAGAGAGGTTTAGTTGTGCGTTCCCGAGTATTTTGCTGCATATTTTCCTCAGAAACATGTGAAATTCGTGTAATTTTTAAGAAACATGAATTTCGATACGTGAGGACCACTCTTATAGTAGCTCGTTGTACCCTCGAACAATCGGCCGATTTTCTTTGATACAGTTATTAATGTGGTTTAGAGAATTACTTTTGGAAACGTCAGACAAAAATGGAATGCGACTACAACATTTCGTTCATGTAAGGAAATTATGGCAAGTATTCCTTGTACAGTTGCAAACTCAACGAAATATTCTGATATCAAAGATGTTTGTTAATTTACAATGAGTAATTAGTTAGTAATTAATTACAATGAGTACAATGAGTTTGCTTGTCTAAATTCGTGGAAATCATTGAGAAAATCTCAAAAATACTACACTTAATTATGACTACGTAAAACAGTGCTTGTATGGGTAATAGGACGCGCATTTGTACCACTGTTTTCGTCATGTATCCGTCATAACATTTAAATATTCTATTTTATTATGATAAGGGTCTGAAGGCTTAAGAGATCCAGTCCATAACAGTCACATGTGGTACAGTTGACGTTTCTGCAGTAGAGACGATACGTTTCTTTCTATTAGGCCAAAGTAATTGAATTCTTTGTTTTGCGTCCCCACCCGCTTAAGTTTTTAAGGTTTTCATGAAAACTACACACAGTGTATTTGAATAGGAAATTTTAGGACATAACCGCTTAGCTTTTCTGAACGAAAATTTTTTTACAATTTTTTATTTGCGGCAATCAAATTACACTGTGTTAATTTTCTTGTGTGTGTTTTTCAGCTGCTTAGACGCGTACCTTTTCCCGTTTAGAGTGGACGCAAAACAAAGAATTACTCACTTTTGTTTTTACGAAGTCCAGACTAAACCCAAAGGGAAAGGTGAGGTGTAGGCGATGTGAAGTTTACAGTAAAGGCATTCGCACAGAGATTGAGCAGTTAGCAGCTGCAAATGCAATATGTAAGCCGACGGGCTTTGCACTTGAAGCTATTCTGTCGTATTGGCTGAGTAGCGCCGGCTCGTAGGGGGCCTGAACGAAGAGGGAAAGAAGAGAAGAGGAAACGAAAAAGAGAGACAGAGAGCGAGAGAGGGGAACAAACAGTGGGGGGGGGGGGAGCAGTGATTTAGCCGCGGAAGCGAACGTGTTCCGTCTCTGCCAAGACCATATAATCCCTGGTATGTTTGCGTGCAATTTTGAGATACCTCTTTGATACTCAAGACCCAGAGACTTTCATTTTTTTCTAACCAGTAGTTAAATGAGTCGGCAACTTAAATGTCTGGCTTATCAACACATTCTGTGTACTTTTGAAGAAAATGTGTGTGATGAACATGCAAGTGTAAATGATGTACATGGGCACCTGAAGAGAGAAGCTGAGCGAGTGTTTGCGAGGGTGATCGACACAGAATACGATATTATTATATACTGTCTACTCGACTAGTGTGTGACGAAAGCTGTGAGCGCCCCGTACTTCCACGGCGGTGTTCAGGTGTGCTGTGTTGGGCTTCCCTTCAACATGGGTGTACAAAAATAGATTCTATTTTTGTACATCCATGCATTGCAGGAGGCCGACGTTGACTGAGCCCATATGACAATGGTTCACACCACAGTACCTCCATCAGGAATTTCGTATCACGTGGATGCTTTGTAGCCTCTGATCACATGTGTGATCATGACCAGACATTCCTTTTGAAGGGCACACATCCTCCAAAAAGAGATATGCCGTTATTTAACGTTTACATTACCAACAATATGTGTTCCACTATTTGTTTATCTATTGCATAATTTATTTCATATTTTGTTTTCTTCTCATTTCGTCATTAACGTGTTTGGATACGGCCCTGTTCAGTCGTGATTATACTATATAAACAAGCAAATTATATTCTAGTAAATGCAAAATTTATTTATGCTATATTTGTAAACTTGGTGTTCCCTTCTATTTTCAAAAGGAAGTGCATGCAGAACCCTGCTGAATGAAATAGCTCCTGATCATGTTGTGTAAGAGCTTTCTGTGCTACCAAAATGATTGAGAAGCAAAGCGTCAGATCCAAAATTGCTGAAGTGCCTGGACATGATGGGTATAAAGATGAAATTTGTCACCTACACCAATGTCCATGACCATGACATTATTATGCCATTTATGATTGTTGTGTATTTTGTTTCTAATTCACAGAAATAGTTGGGAACCACGTCAAATTTCTATACTAGAAAGTAAATGTCCGATATGTGAACATTGTGCAAAGTCGCGCCTTCAAAATGATTTGACATTGATTTGCCTTGGTCATCTGTAAAGATAACATTTTTGTGATTCGTCTTTTAACGTGGGTTTCGACACTTCAGCATTTTTTCTCTAAATTGGTTGCTCTAATTTTTGTATTTCCTTCTTTGGATTTGATGGTTGCCATCTTCCCTCGAAGAGGAGAAGCCAGAATCGTTTATGAAATAGTCAACAATTGTATTGACTCCATGTCCTAGACTTGGTTTAAGTCGGTGAATTTTTGAAAAATAAAATCATTTTTATAATTTCTCTTGTGTCTCTCCTATTTCGTACCAACCTATTCGGAGCGTAGAGAACGCCTTCGAGCGACGGATCTTTCAGTCTACCTGTACCATAGCTTTCAGATTGGCTTGATTGATTTGGAGATGACCTACTGAGAATATGTTCATGATTAAATTTTGATTTGGATATATTTGGTCAATTTTCTCATTTAAACTGTCCATTGATTATTTTTATCACATAGTTCAGTTGAAATCATGACATTTTCGTGTTCGAACTCAAAGGGCCAATTTTGTTCTCGTCAATTCCTTTCTCTGAAAAAACCTATATTTTCGCTTGCACAGCAGCTCTTGTAAGTTTCTGTACATGACGTTATTTTCATTTGTCATTATTTGCATCTTTAATCTCAATTATTTGAGATTGTCTTAATCATGCTCAAAATATTTCCTTTACCCATAAATTGCTTACGTGATAGATTTATTGAAGATCATATTGATTTGTAGATTATTTCTTCGCTCTATCAGATTAATCCCTGGCAGTTTCAAGTAAGCCGTTTTTGTTATTTTCCTTTTTGAAAAATCTTCCTTCTGTATTAACTCCCGACAACAGCTCACTCCCAGCTCTCTTAAAAATGTACGCCCGCTGGTGGCGCTGTGACTAACCTATGGGTAGCGCAATTCAAAGGTACAAGTTGTTCATAATTATTTTCGTGGTGATGGCGTATTCGCGCATCAGTTTTCAATCGTTCCTTTCCCATGTGACGTGTGAGCATTGACAGTTGAGCGGACGAGTCTACCGCTTAACTGTCTATGGTTTCAGCAACGTATTTCCTAATAGATATATTGAAGGCATCCATTGGTTAGCCATTGTGAGTTTTACAAAACCCAGCAATCGACGATCCCTCAACAAAGTCAAGTCGGGCTCAAAAGCCCTACCATTTGGATTAGGGGGACCCTATGCTTGATATATTGGGATGAAACTCAGGAATCCAAGAAATCATTTATAATATCCTAACCATATACTTTGATTGGAAACTTTAAAATCGGTACGGCAATTCCTTCCTGTCTTGTCCTGTTCAAACCTTTCGTCTGCTGTACCAGATTCTAAAGTAAATACTAGGATGGTATAAAAAATGATCACAAGCGCTTCTTCCAAGGGTGAACAATCAGGTATTTTTTTATTTCGTCGTTGAATAGTAGTGCACAATACATACTTGATCTACAGACTTCTTTAATATTAACAAGTTGAAATTGATTAACAAGATGGGAGGTAGAAAATTTATGGCACTAATACGTGGAATAAACTAACTGTCGACGGTCCCGCATGCTGTTCTCAAGTGGCAAAAGCAATGAGCGCCTCTTCTGGGTCAGAGGTCACACGAAGATATCAACCGTCGATACTCCACTCACTGCACAGTACCTCCAGTGTCGCTCTACATACATACTGTAATTAATAAATGACTCAACACATTGCAAGGCATTTACTTCTAACAGTCACCTAAACAAACGCAAATACATGAGAGACTGTCGACAGCCTAAATCAAAAGAGGATATACGAACTTCAGAGTTGCGTTTCTGTGGTTCGTGAAACAAAAAAATAATCGGCTATACGTGTACATGCTAATACATACCAACCGGTGTAACGATAATTTCTTTACGAGCTCATTGCAGAACTTCACACACTATAAATGTGATTAAAATTAGGGTCAGAGATTGGCTCGTTTTGTTCCTCATTGTTTTGTCGTTGGTGTTGGTGTTTAAGGCTAGTATTCACCTGTAGGCAGGGGAAAGGGAAGGGCAAGACAAAAATAGAATGGAAAGACTGACCGCATCTTTACATCATATTCAATCAAATGAAAAATCTCCTAATTTTGGCATTTCCAAGATTTGTTTATTTGTATCTTTTACATGTTCATTTCCTTTTGGCGGGAGATAGATTACAGTACAGTCATTCACAATTTTGTAATGATCGTTTTCAATATGCAGTTATGAACACATGGGCATATTATAGTCTTCATATCGTTTGCTCTTTTCCACTGGCTATCAACATTGGGCACACAATACCCACTATAAAACCAAAATTAAATAAGGTATCTGAAAGAAGACACCAACAAAAAACTTCTGGGGCTGAAGTTGGAAAGCACGCACAGGCCAACCAACACCTAGTTGCATATTTTTCTCATGTTCAGTAACTGTAGAGGGCGATAGATGCGTGGGCTCAGGCTTCGCTTTCGGTCTCCTCGTTTATTTCGGCGAGATTGGTTGATTTCAAGGAAACGATTCCTGGGGTTTTGGTCTGTCTTCGAGACTGGAGTTCGGTCGGGGTAACCCTTCCAGAGATGTCATGACGTTGAGTGTTCGATGGTGACGTGGGTGAACTGTCACTATAGAAATTGAGAAAAAAACGACTGGTAAGGTCGGACAAACGATTCGAGTTTTTCTATGTTCTAAATGACTATGCAACAATGGTAGACCTACCACTTCTGGGCAATATTCACCCGAGCAAAGTGCACGATACTGCATGTGCAAATCGGCCATCTAGGAGATGCTTTTTGACTGGATCCCTGAGATCAAATTTCGATACTGTTGGGGTCAGGGTGATCAACCAATGGCAGCCTTGACCACCATGCGATAATGGAGTAACCAGCAAGAAATGAAGAAGTTCAGATAAAAATTTTACTTATTCACCTTTCTTAATTTTCTATTTTCACATATTTTGAACGATTATTTGCAGAGTACTTGATTTAATATCAAAATTTATCCATGTTCTGTGCTATGGGCTGAGGCAATTATCAAAATAACACCGAAGGGTGAAGAGCCTACCTATTATTCGTGTCTTCGATGTTTGTCGCCTTCGGCGGTGTCACGGACACTGAGTTTGCCGATGGCTTTTCCGTCGCACGCCTCGATTTGCCTTCGTTATTCTGTTGGGTTGCAGGAGGGGTCGACGCATTGCTTTTCTGTGGAGTCTGTTTGCTGGAGTGCGGTCTCGGGGCTACCGGGTCGAGATACGTCGCAGTTGTACCCCCAAAGCTTCTGTTTGGGGAAAGCTGTCGTTTAGTGTTCGGGTCGAAATACCTGGATGTCTGCAGGACCGCCGGGGGAGTGACTTCCTTCTCGATTAACATGGGGTTGTAATGACGTGAGGTTGGAATCCATTTTCCCGTCTGTTGCGCCTTTGAACCTGAAAGCAATGTGATTATTTCAACATGTGGTAAACTTGACAAATTTGACGTCAAAAATGTTATTTGACACAAATATTATGAAGACATAAACACTTTATATAAAATACGCTGCGACTATTTCGATGCAAGGAGAAATATGTATGTTTTTACATACTAAACTGTAGATGTAACTACAGGTTGCAATTGGTATAAAAAATGCTCTACAAATACATACAGAAGGTAGGTAGGTAGGTAGGTAGTATGTATGTATGTATGTATGTATGTATGTATGTATGTATGTATGTATGTATGTATGTATGTATGTATGTATGTATGTATGTATGTCTGTCTGTCTGTCTGTCTGTCTGTATGTATGTATGTATGTATGAATGTATGTATGTATGTATGTATGTATGTATGTATGTATGTATGTATGTCTCTCGCTCTCTATCTATCTATCTATCTATCTAATAGACTGTCGACAGTCCCAAGTGCCCTTTCTTTTTTATTATTGGCGTAGTCTCCCTCCGGAGACAAGCTTTGTGCTGGTGGCCGGGCACTCCTGGTCATTGCCTGCGGCATTCCAAGTTCCCCTTCGATGCTATGCATGCGAGCCCCTCCCACCCGCCACCCCCGGTATGTGCGAGAGAATAAGGAAACGTAAAAGGGAATGTCGACAGTCTATCTGAGTGTACAAATCTTACCTATATATGAACTTTTATACAATGTCATGTGGGAAGATGACATACAAATATTAACCGAATAGCTTGTCACTCACAAGCTACCTCCTATAAAAATTCTTACCTGGTATAGTCGGTTCTCTTTGTATGCTGAGAGTGGCCTTGACGGGAGTTGACAGAAGGGTGCTGTCATTCCACGCCGGTTTCTTGCTAGGCTTCTTGAGCGGACCTTTCTTCACCACGGGGGCCGAGTACACGTAAAGGAAGTGGTCGGACTGCTTGGTCGTTCGCCGCGGTTGGAAGAAAGTTGCCGGTTTATACGGGTTGTCTTTGAACAGTTCTTCGAAGTCGGTGTCGGTTCTGATCTGCGTCTGGGGGATTGTGATGCCCAGTTTCTTCAGGATTTCAACTTCCCTGTCATATACCGTGGCGTTATAGTCGAGCAAGAGCTGGCTCACCTCGATGTGTCCCTGGATCGCCGCCAGAAACAGCGCGGTGTCGCCCTCGTCGTCCTTTCGGTCTATCCACGCCTGCATTCTGCAAATGGTTGGTCAAAACTAGAAAGTCATACGTCGCATCTGACATTGTTCAGAATGACATGATACATAAAGACAAAATCTCAAGGAAATTCGGTTTTCCAGAGATATTGTTGATGACGACACGACACTCATCTTAGTAGTTTTCCCTTTAAGTTACTCAACGAATAGTTATATTTTTTAGGGTTTTTTTATTTGAAAGTGATTTGCATACATGCATCCAGCATGTGTAGTTCACATCGCAACAAACCACATAGCGACAGCGCGTATATGTCGCAAACTGGTCAAAATATCGTGGTATACAGTGACTCAGTGTGGCTTATTGCTCAAATACTTTGCATACAATACATTCATGTCTACCAAATGACACTGTATTCTCTATTTATGTATATATCGTGTGGGTATTTTACTATAGGTCATTTCTGGCGCATGTTATTAGCCGAAGCGATGGTTTGCATCATATCGTACTATACTTACTCGATAAGTTTCCTTGCTATCTTCATCATTGAAATGACCGCAACGAGCAGAGATACAACTCGAATGTGACCCCCTTCAGCGGCATAATGGAGCGGTGTTCTGAAATATCGGTAAAAATCGCATCAGTTAGTAGGTAGGTCATCTCAAATTTTAGAGGTGTGCGATTTTGTCGTATTCCATGTCATGATCTACCGAGACGGAACACTGCACTGTGTCGTTTCACGGAGTTCTGAGAGACTTTGAAGTGCACCGCCTTGTGGTGTTACATGCGTCTGCGCATTACAGGCTGCAGTCCCTCCATATAGATATGGACTGTGTTTTAACTTTGATTTGATGAGTTATTGATGTTTTTGTCATTGATTGCAAAATTTTCAGTGCTTCTGGTTGTTAATGTTTGTCACATATTTTATGCCGTCCAACTATTTGTGAGAAAGAATCATGATGACGGACAAGGGGGCTACGATATACTGCTTACTTTTGTGATGATAAGCTTACATTAGCTGACTAAAAAGGCCATGATTGTAAAAATCAAAATAATATGGTATATTTTGTTTCCAGACGACAGCGCTATCCACTCTGCTTTTTACCTACCTTCCAGTCTTGTCGATCACAGTCAGACTTAGCGCCCCCTTCTTGATGAGAGTCTTGGCCACTTTCACGGCACCGTTGGTGGCGGCAATGAAAATGGGCGAGTGACCACGCTCATCGCGTAGATCCACATCGAGACCGGCATCGATGAAGAAATTAACAAGGCCGTCCTCGTTCCTCGACGCTGCGTAATGTAATGCACCCCAGCCCTAGCGATTGAAAGAGTATATGATGACAGTAATTCGAAAATCATGACTGTTTGTAGGCATGTTGGTTTTCCGAAGGCATACTAGTAGGATAAGGTCAAGTTCGACAAATTGTTATCTTCGAAATGTCGCTTGCTTTCACTTCTAAATGACTGTGTCTTTTAAAATTATTGTGAAGATTGTTACGTCTGGGGCTGAAAATGTATTTACATAATCTCCACTCCTCTTTTGGTTTTTAAATAATGCATTGAAAGTACTTTTATTCAAAGAAACAGTCTGCAGCTCGCTCGTACGGTTAATAGCCCTCGCAAGTCGACGTCGATATTGAAGGTTGCATTTTTTCTTTATCCAAAGAGTAACAATGGGAACTTCCGATTCAAAGCTTCTTATTTATCCATGACACTTTTTTTACATTACTTTGTATAGATATACGATATTCGATACACGCCAATTGCTCACCATTTTGTCCACATCATGTAACGTCTTATCATTAGCTGAAATCAGCAGCTCGCAGGTACTTTGATCGCCAGAACATGCTGCGAGTAACAGCGGAGTGAGCCCTCTTGAGTTCTTAATCGTGAGATCGCAGTCCTGTGAGAATGATAGCAGATAAATGGTATGTTACTGTAGTCGTATTTCAATGTCAGGATCAGCATATTTTCTTTCATGGCCCTGCGTTTCTTTGGTTAAGTGAAGCGCCCCCTCTCTCCAGTGACGGGAAAGTCCAGAGCCTGAGTTCAGTAGGGCTGTGTTCACAAACACTTCTGGAGCGGAGGGGGGGGGGTTATTTCGGGTGGGTGGGGGCGTTTGAAAAAAATTACAGCATGCCAGGGGGATCTGAAAGATTGACATTGCAAAGGGGGACTTGAAAATTTATTGAATATCGAAATTCCTTTCCAAATACCTTCTGGCACTTCCATTTCCTGTAATTTCCATTTTTGGCGCGCTCTTCGGGCGCAAGTTTTAGGCTATATTAAACAAAGTATTGATATTTCAAGTAGCCAACTAGTACTTCAGGCAAAAAAATTTAGAGTGTCATGATTTGTACTTACCCAAACCCCTCTTATGTGCACTGTTATTGTTCAAAACTGTCTTCTATAATGACTGAAAGTTTCAACTAAACCTTTCAATTACAATTTAGGAGAAGATAACTTATTTGATAACATTCTCCCATTGACAATACATTTAGTCTAGGTCAGTGTCAAACGTTCATGTCGCCGAATGTACATTGTTATTTTTGATGACTTCGACAGAATGCAAAAACGAATAGTGAATATAGTGTCATCAATGACAACTGGAAGCTTCAAGTCAAACAACCTTTAAATAACAATTTGGGAGATGATAACCTATGAGCCCAAATCCTTCAATAGACAATACCGTACTCGACCGAGTATTGTACGGTGTCCTCCAGGGCATGAAAAGAGAACACCAGGACAAACAACAGCTTTGAATAACAATTTGGGAGATGATAACCTATGAGCCCAAATCCCCCCACAGACAATACCGTACTCGACCGAGTATAGTACAGCGTCCTCAAGGGCAAGAAAGGAGAACAACAAGACATATTGAGTAAGGTGTTTATATCACTGTACATGTCATATTGTTATTAACTCCTGTAAAATTAGATCTATACTAGGTAGAGATATATGGCAAACATCCACCCTTTCCCTGTGTCTTTGGCAAAATAACGGGCTGGTACTCTGGTTGTGCAATTATTCATTTTATATTTGAAAGTCCTCGCTCTGCAGCACTAGGTTATGGGCCGGCTATAAACGAATATAAAATAATTTCAAAAACTCGTGGTAGGGGCTTATACATGGACAGGGGACCTTAATCAGTTGAATATGGTACATGGGCCCGCTTGAGGTCCAATGGTCATCTTAACCGATGAAGATCTTCATTTCTACTGAACTCTAAACAGAATATATTCTATTTAGAATGCTAAATAGTGTCATCAATAAATAACTGAAAGTTTCAACTCGAATAACCTTTAAATAACGTGGGAGATGATAACCTATGTGTCCAAATCCTCGTGAATTGACTCAAGCTGGAAAAATGTATGATCACTTCTCTCCATACACCCTTCAAAAGTGTTTGCAAGAAAAAAGAGTGACCCTCCCTAATTTCCATGCGCAATAAACACTGACCCTCCCCCCTGCATGTCACAGTCCGTATTAATAATATCTTAATTGACATACAATATCTCATTTGACCTTTGAACTTTCACAGAATATTTTTAGCCTATGCAAATAATCACTTTGGTGAAATTCTAATATCATATTTGTTATTCACATCTGCTCTTTCAAACACTATTCTCATCACTATTTTCATATCTGTTGGGACCACAATGATGGTAGGTTTGGTAGCGGAGACATCAAAATTTTCCAATGTGAGAAGGGGATTTGGATGTTAGGGTGTGCGAGGGGTTACTCAAATTTTTTTTACAACATTTTTAAAGGTTTTCCCGCCCCCCCCCTTCCAGAAGTGTTTGTGAACGCAGCCTGACGATGCAGGCTTTCTCATGACAGTTGTTATATTCTCCCGTTCTCCTCCCGCTACGT
The DNA here is from genome assembly GCA_001465055.1 of Ptychodera flava. NCBI lineage: Eukaryota > Metazoa > Hemichordata > Enteropneusta > Ptychoderidae > Ptychodera > Ptychodera flava. The sequence goes on from LD370272.1 coordinate 16,236, forward strand.
CATCAAGCAGATTATTAGACTCACGTCAATGAGTGTCTCACGTGATCAATTAAAAAACATATTTCACTGTTATAATAGTATCATCAGCAGCACTTCCAGAAACTGAGCATATAATGTAACATACCTTGTCGACCAACAACTCCACTATTTCTGGAAAGTTGAGGTGAACAGCGTAGTGGATTGCTGTCTGGCCCATCTTATCGGCTCTGTCCAAGTCGTTTGTCTTTGAACCCATCAACAATTCAGTCACGCAAGGCATCTGTATATAGAATGTTAAAGTAACATGAACATCGACATTACATGAGTCAATCAATGTTGAGGAAACTGCTTTCGAAATTACTGCCAATGTTTTTGTACCATTGTTGAAGGATTTCATAAAATGTTATGTGACGCCGTAGTGTATACTTACAGATCCTTCAACAACAGCCCAATGTAAGGGCAATCGTCCCATGTTATCTTCTATAGTGGATGCACCCCAGTTCAGCAGCAGCCGAATTATGTCCAAGTTTTCCTGCAATCATCAGACAGATTGCAAAAATTCAACTGGAAGTTTTCCAACGGCACCGGGGAGCATATTTATTAATCGTGCGATTCAAAAATCGACTCTTAGGTCAAAGGAGACTATTATCAAGGCTGTTTTAGAAATTAAATTTGCGAAATAAAACGTATAAGCTTATACTATATATGTCCAGCACTGTAGTGAAGCGCTATGTCTTGTTAGGTTGCGTTTGTGAATACGCCCTCTATTGTCACAAAGTCCATCGGTAACAAAACGCAGTTTCATATGCACTGCACCTGTTGTCTTAGAATAGGGTTATGTCATGCCTCGTTTGCCCCAGAAATGGCTACCTGCAGGGATCGGTAGCAAAGCAGTGACCTGTAAAATTTTGAACGCTCGTACAAAAACAAGATAGCAACAATACTTCTGAAGAGTTTACCTTTCCCGCGGCCAAATGTAGAGGTGTTATGTTGAACTTGTCCCGCAGGTTTGTTGTCGTTGGGTCCGCCTCTAGCAACAACTTGGCACATTTTGCGTTCTGTAAAGAGACATAAATGAGCACAACGTAGGTACCACAAAGGAAGAATATATTGCAGTGCCACTTTTGAGAGTAGAGGCAAGGGCGACTATGGAGTGGAACGAAACGCTTTGTCCTCAGGCTGCAAAAAATGAGTGGAATTGCTGTCACTCAACCCACGGCCCCTCTATCAAGGACAGTGCTCAACCCCACGGAGTAACCGTAGTTGAACCAAAATAACTGCGGACTCCTTTATTCGCGATCATAATGTGAAAGATACAAAAGAAGTAAAGAACTCGTGTATACACAGCTGCCAATGAAATCCATTGTAAACAAGACCAGCAAACTACATTGTGTAATTTCCACAGGCTACAAGTAATTAAATTAGTGAAGTTGTTTTGTGATTTTGAGTCTCAACTTGACTTTGTGGTATTGTACTAGATGTACAAGTAACAAGCTAAATGTTGTGATCTATATAACAGTGAACCTGTTGCTGACAACAAACACTTATGATCTTCCTTATATAAACGAGATAGCGAAGTTATATTTGTGTTGCATCATACCGAGTTGGTTGCCGCCAGGTGTAAGGCTACCCGTCCATTGTTGTCAGGCACCTTTGGTTTGGCTCCGACCGCCAATAGAAGTTGTACCTGCCACGAGATAAGAGAATACGAGAGAGAGAGAGAGAGAGAGAGAGAGAGAGAGAGAGAGAGAGAGAGAGAGAGTTATCTTCAAAGAGTAATTGAGCGTGATCGAAATTTTTGCAGACAGTCCTGTATTTGGGTTAAAGGGAATCATCAACAATCTTGACTTTTAAGTGTTATGATTTACTTGGCTTTCTGGGTTTTTTTTCTCTCTCTAACACGATTGGAACCAATTTGGGATAATCGGATGGTGAAGTAATGTCAATTTCATCTACAAATGTAATCTCATCTGCTTTTCTTTTTACGTTACACACTTGTTTTTATGAATAATTTGCAATATTGCAACATGGGACACCTAACACTTTTGAGAAATTTGAAAAATAAATATGAAAAGCCAATTATCCCAAATTAGTTCCAATCGTGTTCTCTGAGAAGGCAAGTCTCTGATCTTCTTTTTTTCTTGGCTTCGCTCGAGCTCTCTTTGTTAATCATCTCACCAACTGGCCACTCCGTTCATGAACAAATTCATTTGCCTACCACAACATATCTAATGAATTTGAACTGAGAGAATCCCAGGGGTCAAATGGTTGAACTCGGACTCAAGTCATCTGACAAAAATCACAGAGCGAACAAGTCAGACGATACTTTCACATTTTGCACACGGTCTTGTCAAAAACATTTGTAAAATTCTATACCTTCTTGGGATCATCGCTTTCCGTGGCTGCCATTAAGGCGGTGACTCCATCTTCACCAACATAGTTGGCATCGGCGTCGCAGTACAGAAGCATCTTTAACATTACACTGTCGCCATAGAACGCTGCTACCGAAATGAGAGACCGCCCTTTCTCGTCCGAGATGTCAAGATATAATTCCTTCTCTAGGAGCCTGTGTAAGCGTTCGTGGTCGCCGTTTCGACATATCCTGAACAAGCGTTCCTCTACTCTCTGCATTAACGTACGAAAAGTTACACCGTATTAAAATATTGATCAATACCCTATCTCTTCAGCTATTCTTTGCACGTTTGATACCAGAAATTAAATCATTAGTTCTGTCGCATAACTACAATCCAGGTTTCGCTATCATTAAGGCAGTATGCGCCTCGAAAGTGAAGACTTAAACTTTCGCTCAGACTTTCGACAATGAAACTCACAACCATTCTCGTTCCAAACAAAGAATGAAAATCAATGGGTTACAGTGTAAGGTTTGGCACTATCTAAGCAAGATACTGTTACTAGTATTTGAAATTCGAAATGACGGTCATCCATGTGTTAGCTCTATCAAAAAAAAAATCAAAACTCCAAGATGGTAATTTTTTTCTTACCCCAGGAGCTTTAAAATGAGTTCAATAGGAGGTAGACCAGAAAAATATTGTAAAATTTGAAGGACCTAGTATCTGTTTCCGAAGCGCATTCTACCATAAGTTAAAATAAGATCGCATGTGTATTTGGCACAAACCCCTCACTAACTGTGATGAGCTTCTCTGTTCAAACCTTCTAACAAACTCAATGAGTAAACTTGTACAAAGTGAAAAATTATTCATTATAATACTTTACAATTACATTGAGGAAACAACAAAATGCTGAGAGCTTTTCTTCTAATTCGTGAGCTTTTTTCAACATGCAGATATGTTCATCTGATGTCTTCTGCAGGCTTTATATTGGCTAGCTCAACTCACGTGATCGATAGATTCTGTCCTTTCGTTCACCAGAATGACGTCCTCTTCCCCTTCACTTTCTTCTCCGCTTTCATCCAGTCGGATGAGCACCAAGTTCTTGACCTTAGCCTGTCGTCATAGCGATAAGATGTGGTTAAAGTTACATCATAATAGCAGTGACAGTCTTTGATATTTTGCTTTTATCTGCGACTTGCCCTAAGTCTGTGGGCTTATAAATATCTTAACACAGTGAATTGGTCTTAAGGTAGTATGAGCATCAAAAGTGACACACTTAAAATTTTGCTCAAACTTTCCTGAATGAAACTTTCAACTATTCACTTACCAAATCAACAATAAAAATAGGGGGTCATCATGCAAACTTTGGAATAGCGATTATTTTGCGATATTTCAAATTCAAAATGGCCGCCATTCCTTGATAACTCTATGGCGGAAAATTAAGTTCTGGATTTTTGAAAAACTGAGACGGTTAACTTTTTTTCTCCAAGGGCTTTAAAATGAGCCCCCGCAAGTGGTAGATCAGAAAAGAATTGTAGAAATTTGAGAGTCCGACTATCTGTCCCCGAGGCGCGTGGTACCTTAACACAGTAAATTATATTAACAAACGTTGCAAAAGATAAACATGACAGTTGATACGAATACGGGACATGGAACAACTCAATAAATCGAAGACGTATGAAAAAGCCACGCGACTATACCGGGTTAGTCACAGACAGTTCTCGGAAGCTTCCACTTGTTACTAGGCCAGATGAACAAGAAATCACAAATAAACTGTTCTGTTCGCCGAGTGCTAAAGTTTCGTCAATCAAATTAATACCGACTTTTCACATGATAACAGAGATATTTTCGCAACACATTTTTTTTATAATACTATGGTGAGATACGACGTCCGCGTACTAGAAATTCGTGACTTTTATAAGTACTTTGATTAAAACTTGATGACATATAGGTGTAAAAAACAAACAAGGAACACAGGCAGATGATGATTTTAAGACGCAAAGTAATTAAACTAGCTGGGTTTACCTTGCGCAAGTTGTACCGGTTATGGCACTCTTGTGAACAAAAGTACTTCTCCTTCCCGCCATATTTACTGCTGTACTTGGCGATCTCCATGCACACGGAGCATCTTTCTACTGTAAGGAGACGAAAATCAAAACAAACACACTTGATGAGATATGTGCCGCGCGATGACAGGTTCCAATAGATGTCCCAAAGCCGTCAACTTTGAGAAATGCCCGGTCCCGCCCTCGTCTAGACCAAATTGCCCTGAAGTGTTGACAAGGCGACCAGACGAATTTGAAACATGAGTTGTGGAAGATGTATACTGCGCGAACGAGCGAAAGTAAACAGTGTTATATATATATATATATATATATATATATATATATATATATATATATATATATATATATATGTATGTATATACCAATCACCTAGTCCCAAAAATAGTTGTTGTTGTAACTAATTAATTGTGAGTAGATTACAGTCGAACAAGGCTCTTAAGGTTTTTTGAAATATATACAATAGTCAACTGACTCTAAAGGGATATAGTCGTCGGAACTGCGCTCAAAGATCGTATGGGACCCATACGATCAATAGCAACACTGGTACGATGGTGATTGATGAAAGTTAAGATATGTCTGTCATAATCTGCATCGTATAATTTGAATGTTGCAGCTATGATGATGAGGTGCATCTAGATATCGTGCACGAAATTATTAATTCTTGTAGCTAAATACTGCACAGATGAG